>VDFB02349394.1:293439-319756 GCA_007258455.2 Sequoia sempervirens | reverse complement strand
GTTTCTTTGATGCTTGAAGGTCCTATTTGTAATAGATGTTTCAACAAGAGAAGAATGGACACTAATTTTCAACATTAAATACCATGGATCCTAGCCAACAACCACCAAAACATGAAGACTTAACATAAGTTGAGAAAATATTGATGCCATGTCTCAACCCAATATTTTAAGTCACATGCAACTAGAGGTCAATATGAATAGAAAGGACATGTCATAGTTCCACGAGAAGTAAAACAAAAAACTAATGTTATTCCATACCAAATGAAGGATTTACCTATTATTATTGTTTGAAAAATGGGTTGATGTGGAATAAATTATAGTTTTACAATCAATAGATGAGAGTATACAAAGCACTTAAATATTTAAAAAGAACATGAAAATTGTTATAGAGATTTTCAAATTGATGAAAATATTCTTAATTGACTTACATCCAATTCAAATGAAAATATTTATGACCAATTGAACTTTGTCCATATAGAGTTTGATTTTGATGCAAATAAATATATATTTGTGGATCAAAAAATAGAGATGGACTAAGAATTTTTTTTATAACATGACATCAATGGCCTCCAAACAAAAAAATCCTTAAGAGACATGGAACTAATTCATGCTTGTTCAAATAACCTTGATGTAGATCTAGGATCACTAATTGATTGGCCAAGCATTGGAGCATCTCCAATGAATGATATGTCTTGGATGGATTACTTGATATGGCTTTCCCAATGTTATTTCCAAATAGATGATATGACTAATTAGGACTACAATTGAGGATAGTCCATCTACATGAATTTGTTAAACATGCTAGACTGTATATGTGGTCCTATATGTAACACCTCTCTAAACCCAAGCTGGTAAGATAGTATTTTGATTTTGATTTGATATTTTAAATGTTAAATGTTATTATAATGAGGTTAGATATTGTTGATTTAGTAAAAGGTTATTATGATTAGCTATGATGATGAAAGTAATTGATATATATGGTAGCTAACTACATTCAGGATGTAGTATGTGTTTCGGCTATGTATATATGTATATGCACAAGTACCCTATTGTGTGTATGTTACAGGTACCAGGTACCGATTCCACCTGGCTTCACAGGTCTGAGCGTACCTTCCCCAATGGTGGTTACTAGAGGTAGTCACAGGCCAAATGTCCCCTACCCTAGCCCACTGTACCCTGTTAGGGCAGCTTTTTCTTTATTGGTGTCTTACCGTCTGGTTACCTAACGGTAACTTCCGGAGCACCTTTCCGCTGTAAGTTCTGGAGTAGCACTGTTAAAGTTTCGGAGTAGTGTTGCAAGTTTCAGAGCAACGCTATTAAGGTTTTGGAGCTATGCTGCAAGTTCCAAAGCAACGTTGCAAGTTCCATAGCAACGTTGTTAAGGTTTCAGAGCTGTGCTGCAAGTTCTGGAGCAGCGCTGTAAGTTTCGGAGCAGCGTTGTTAACGTTGTGGAGCTGTGCTGCAAGTTCCAGAGCAGCACTGTTAAGGTTCTGGAGCTGCGCTACAAGTTCTGGAGCTGCGCTGTAGGTTCCGGAGCAACACTGCAAGTTCCAGAGCAGTGTTGCTGGAGTTCCGGAGTAGAGCTGGAAGTTCCGAAGCCGAGTTGAAAGTTCTAGAGCAGAAGTTCCAGAGCAGAGTTGGAAGTTCCAGAGCCGAGTTGAAAGTTCCAGAGCAGAGTTGGAAGTTTCGGAGCCGAGTTGAAAGTTCCAGAGCAGAAGTTCCGGAGCAGAGCTGGAAGTTCCGGAGCCGAGTTGAAAGTTCTGGAGCAGAGTTGAAAGTTCTGGAGCAGAGCGGTTGGTTCCGAAGCAAAGGTTCTGAAGCAGGAAGTTCCATAGCTAGAAGTTTTGTAGCTGGAACTTCCGTAGCTAGGAGTTCCGTAGCAAAGTTTTTGGAGCTATTATGGTTGCTCCTATTTGGATTTTCTCTGGAGGGTGGATTATTCCCCTCCTTTGGGTTGAGTTCGGCCATGCTTGGCCATGTAAGTTGTCGGTATATTGTCTTGGCAACTGCTTTACCTGTAAGTTATTCCTTATGTTATCAAAAAAAAATTTATCTTGTCCTCTTTTGGCTCTTACCCTTCGGGGTTGCGTAGCGGGATGTTACACTATACATTAAAATAGATTGCATCTATGTACTAGGCCAATTGAATACATGATGTACTAATATGGTCAACATGTATGTTCTAGTAGGGTAATTTGCGCCAAATCCAAGGAACTAGTTATGCATGTAATGAAGAATGTACATAAAATAAAATAGATGTGATAAATGTAAAAATATCAATAAGAAATGAAGGGAAACTTCTTCCCAGGTACATATGTAACTGGTAGGATAGAACTTGTAGCTCAATCTAAGACTCCTAAAATGTGTAAGAATAAAAAAATATTATGTATTGATGTTCTTTATGAACATATTCCATTTGACCTTAGTTAATGTTTATTTGTGAATTCCATGGGTTATTATCTACTAATGTAATATGAAAACGGTTCCTTTTGTTGTCTATATTGTAATTATGATAATGAAATATATGATTTACTCAAACTCACAAATTAGGTATGTCATATGTTGTGGTAAAATGGACAATGAAATAATTTGTTAATCTTATGTTCATAGGGAAATTTTATATTTGATAATGTTTATTCTTGTAAATAAAAAAAATTCCTCTTTCTTGTTCCCTTTTTTCTTCTCTCCTCCTTTCCTCTTTTCCCCTTAGTCTTTGGATTTTATTTGTAGCTTGGACATGGTAAGATTATATTTGTTTCTCTTTAAAAATGACCTACATAAACTTCTTTAACTAACTACACATGGAATATCACCAATCCCCTTGTTATAACATCTCATTTGCCACTATGTGATTCTTGTAAAGCCAAGAATTCACAGTTGTAAAACCTTGCCAAGATTTTAAAAGAAAAACCTTTCAAGAGAGGAATGAAGTCCCTAATTCTTGAATTCTACTACCATACCAATTTGAAATAAAAAAAAATTATGCACTAGGAGGGAAAGCTTTATATTTGTTAGTTTATAAGTACTTAAGTATACAATTGATTGCATAGTTTAACTAGTTATGCTAGGGATAACTTCATCTTAATGGATAGTCCCCTTAATTTTTAAGGAGAGTTCCCTGGAATTAAATACTTGGTTATATAAAATGGAATCCTACCTTTTACCCTAGGAAACAAAATAGCAATAGAGGCATCATGAGCAAAACAAAATTTAATGGATATCCAACTTAGAGAAGAGGATTTGAGTAGATTTATAACAACTCGAATTGGTACTTCATCACTCCCAACAATTAATATGTTAATTTTGGTGCCCATACAGATTTTGAGAAAAAAAAATTAGGAACAATTTGAGAGGGAAAATAATATTGAATAAAGTAAGGGTGCACACAAA
Organism: Sequoia sempervirens; assembly: GCA_007258455.2. Classification (NCBI taxonomy): domain Eukaryota; kingdom Viridiplantae; phylum Streptophyta; class Pinopsida; order Cupressales; family Cupressaceae; genus Sequoia; species Sequoia sempervirens. The sequence continues at coordinate 316,366 of VDFB02349394.1, read as the reverse complement.
AGAAGAAATAATAAAAAGGTAGGTGCATAGTTGAGAGATCAAAAACTCAATAAGTAATATAGTCACCTAACTTGGGATAGTCACAAAAAAATGAAAGAGGAAGAGAAGGCCACATGATATAGGAGACAATGTTAAGACATGAACAAAAAAAATGACACATGAAAATAAAGGAAGAGATCATAAAAGGGGAGTTCATTCTCTATCCAACAACAAAGTCAACATAGGGGTGTTGGATATTGCCTATTATTGTGTAGGAGAAAAATTAATTAGTAAGAAGAGGAGACTTCATATAATAGGCTTTCATTCCCTCCAATGTGATTATATTTTATCTTCTACATCTGAAGAGATAAGATGTAACATGGTAATTAAGAAGAGAAAAATTAAGGGTAGGAAGATGTGATAGATAGGGAAGAAGGAAATATTTAATTTGTGGTGAATTAGAGAAATTAGTAAGAAAAGGAGGAGAGAAGACACCACAATAACGTGAATTCTTGCCTTGCTATGAAAGATTATACATTTGAGAGAAACAAGATCAATTGCAAGAGAAAACAGGTTAGCTCATAAACCCAACCTGTGTATGCTTACCAAGAGTTTAATGAATTTGTAGAGTTTATTTTTAGTGTAATGAAGAAGAAATATGCATTTTTATGTATCAAATTCTTCATATTTTTATATTTACATGTGATAAGTATGTGTATATTTATTTGTACGCATGTGTATGATTTTATTGTGCTTGTAGCCTCAAGTGGATATGGTTGATAGAAACTACCTAGCCTTGTACTCCCTAGATTAGGCCCTAGAAACATTTAAATCTAGGTGTGTAAGAGTTTGGAAGAGCATCTTATGACATTGTAAAGTAAAAGTTAATTATAAAAAATTCTTACCTCATGTCAAAATATGTAAGAGGGGGGATTCATTAGAATTTTGACTAGCATTATTATAAGTCAAAAAATATATTTTAAAGGGTTGAATATGTCAAAATGGGGTGCCCCAAATAGGGAGTTACATATGATGGATTGTATGAAAAGTTATGACAATTATAAAGGATAAAATTTTCTTTCTCTTTGTGCAACATAGAAGAAAATAATATTCAATATTTATTTAAATCAAATGCGGGTGAGCAACACTTGATTGTCCTTTCTAAAATGGGAACAATTTTATGACATGGCTATCAAACTAGAATGGTGTACTTTATTGTTCTATGACAATAGCTTATAGAGTGATGATGGCAGGATATGGTATAGTAGGGATGAGAAATTTGACTATTTCATGATGGGATGGATATGAGAAATGGGTGTAATTCTCACTAAAACTTGTAAATATAAATTGTGAGATAATGTGTTACACCTATCTATATAAGAGAGATGCTTATAAATTTAAATAATTTTGATGGAAATTTGTAAATATTTAACATGTTCTTCATTACATTGCCAATGAATGTGTATCAATACATCTAACTAAAAAATGTAATCCTTTTGAAAGCTATGATATTTGAAAATAAAATAAAGAAGACATACATCATAAACTATTATTTTAAAATTTGTTATTAAGAGGACAAATAATACAACATAAAAGCAAGGAAAATGAGTTTTGTTTTCTTAAAATCAAGGACCTATTTTTTCATGTCATTTTAAATTAAAACATGAATGCCAAATTAAGTAGTATCCTGGTCCAAACATTTGATTGAAACATATGCAAACCTTTTGTTTGGATTCTAACCACTCAAAGCATTATGAGTTGTAACCTCTCCAAATAAGGTAAAAAGTAATAGCAAGGTAATCAAAGCATGTGTGCATTCCTTGCTTAATGTGTATGTAATTTCATTATAAAATTTCCATGTGCTTGTACATTCTTTGTAGTTGATTGTAATAAACAAACTCATTTCATATAGCTATGTATAAAATTAAAATAAAAAAATTCCTTATTACTTTATTTCCATCCTTATAATTATATAAAATAAGTCATCAATATTTTTCAAATTAATTTTCATCCTTACAAGAAATAAGCCCAACTATGAATATGATGGATTTCATAATTCATTTAATTTAAATTTAGATTTTACAATTACATATTATAATATTAAATGTACCTCTTACATGTTTGAAGCCTCTACTTATAATCTCTTTCTCCCTTGGTTTTCTCACTCAACACATGTGGGATTAAAAACCTTTTGCATCAAACCTGGGTAATAGACAACCATTGCGAATGGAAGCAAATTTTGCAGATAGAGAAACAATCCACTTCGCCTTCCAAACACTTGCTTTTGCATGACAGTTCTATCAGTTTGCAAAGCATGCTCATTTCCATCACAATGGCCGACTATAGATTTTATAGCTCCCATAATGACATAACGGTGGAAATGGCAAATAAAATCCTTACACACGGAATGGAATATGAAAAATGGTCCACTAAAATGGAAAAGGTACAATTTAAGAGGGCCCCACATGGCCCAGCCACCTAAGCAATCAATGCTTAGAGTGTGTTGGTTAAGCCCAGACCCTTCTAATTATTAAAGACTTGCACAATAATAACAACCATCATTATGCTCTTTTGACTTTTCAACATTTGACAATCACATGTTTATGAGGGTTTTCTTTACACAAAAAATTGACCAAAAATATTTGTTTTAGTACAAATTAACTTGTAGACTAGCAAGGAATAAACACAATATTTAGGCACTTAATGCATTTTTGTAGCCTCTAAAGTATGTCTCAAGTAAACCATAGCTACATTAGTTGTTTAATTGATACATTATGAAATATTTGTTTTATTTCTCAGTAAAATTAAGATTCACAACTTTAAAACTGCTATATAATTTATCATGCTTTTGACTAAAATTTTATTATCACAAAGTTACAAGTTTTTTAGTGTCTTATCATACCAACTCATTTTCCAAAATCTGAAAGGTTTATTATTTAATCTATGCTTCAAAATAGTGTACCTGTTTTTAGTGGTGATGGAATGCCATGAAAAGTATTCGATATGGAGGAAAGGATATGAAAGGTTGGATATGCAAATGAATGGAATGGAAATGCTATCAATTCATCATTTTTGAGTTGTACGTAGAAAATGATATGCAAGATATAGAAATATGAATGACCTAGGTGGATCCAAAGAAGAAAGGAATGCAATGCATTGATGTGATGCAAGGAAAGCATATAAATGGTTTATGAAATGTTTGATATGGGAGGAAAGGATATGGAAGGTTGGATATCTTAGAAACAGTTCATGAAATTCAATTCCTCCTTGAGAAGAGCTATACTATGCCAAAACTCTTCATACAATAATAAGAAACAGTTAATGAAATTCAATTCCTCCTTGAGAAGAGCTATACTATGGAAGCGGATAAAGGGAGGTGGGTTTAGGTTTACCTGATGGCTGAGGCTCAAGATTCCAACGGAAAAAAACCAAACGGCTGGCATTTGGAAAAAGCAAACAGCTCAAATTTTAATTCAACACATGAATAGGTTTACAAACTTAAAAAGCTCAAGTAATCAGCGATGGAGATGTGGAGAGATGTGGAACAGTGGAAGGTGCAAGAAGAGAATATCAGGCGGAGACGTGGCAACTACAGGTGCAGCTGTTTGATTTTTTCAAATGCTAGCCGTTGCTTTTTTCTGATGCTAACCGTTTGCTTTTTTCTCATGCTAATCGTTTGCATTTTTCTGATGCTAGCCGTTTGTTTTTTTCTCATGCTAACCATTTGCTTTTTTCTCATGCTAACCATTTGCTTTTTTCTCCAGATAATGCATTGCGAAGAATTTCCCTCCTCTGTCTTTCCCTATATATATACACATTTGCACAAAGACATTAAAAACATTCTTATAGTGAGCTTTGATGCAATAGATGAGGAAGAGAAGTATATGTTTTTAGATATCTCGTTTCTTTATAGGAAGAGAAAAATATTCGGCCATCATGGTGTGGAATGAGTTCGGATGGAGTGGGGTGGGTAGTTTGGAGAAAGTGCTTGAGAATGCATGATCTGGTGAGAGATTAGGGAAAGGACATTTCAAAGACAGCCTTCGGTCACCACAGCAAATCAGCCACATTGAGAAACAGGGGAAGGTAAGTTTTAATTTTTATGTGATCCAATATTTCGATAAGCAGATGTTTGCACGCTAATTGTTTGATAAGCTCGCTGATTTTACTATTTTTCCATTTAGGACAGTGTGCTGATTCGGGGAATTAAAGCCGAAAGAAACGAACAGTGTATAGCTTGTGAGAAGATCAGGTGGAAGGTTAAAAGAGGCATTTAAAATTTCTCGATGTTGAAATCAATTGTATTACAGAATAATTAGCCATTTTCTTTTTTCTCCAGATGCTAACTTCATTCAATTCTCTGGAGCTCAGAGATTTTCTCTAGATTATGGTTGTTTAATGTAATTTTTATGTATTTTAAGATGGAACCTGAAGTGCAGCAGCCTTTGTTAGCTGTGGCTCCTACCGCTACTAATGGTCATCTTGTAGATGACATTAACAGATTGGAATTGATTTTAATTTTTATGTAATACCAATCAGTCATGGGCAAAGAAGATGGGAGATCCAGTGTTATTGGAATCCAAGAAGCTATATCATGTCCATACAGATGTTTTGTGGACATTTGGGCAACCTGCAACTTGCTGCATCTTCATACAGGGATCCAAGTTTTCGCTTATGGTCTCATGGTTTGTTTCCCATACACACTGCTACTGCTAATTTTTATTGATTTAGTTGTAGAATATCTATCAATTAATTTGTTGTCTAAAATTTTGCACTATCTACCCTATGATAATTCTTATTGATTTAGTTGTAGAATACCTATCAGTTAACTTGTGTGTCTAAAATTTTGCACTATCTACCCTATGATGATTTGTAGATACCATCCCATCTTGTGTATGTTGTATGCACATGACAACACATGACAACTTAAAAAAATCATGTAAGGTGTGATGATATGTTAGTTTCTCTAGATCGATGAGCAGAGAGCCAAACCCATGCCACTCTCACATGACATACTCCCTCGAGTTCTTCCCCATTATCATCAGTGGAGCAGAAATTATGGTACATTTGTATTCAGAAATTATGGTACATTTTATTCTGCAAAGCATCTGGTGTTTCATTAATCATTTTACTGGAATTCCTACTTAGCACCATTGATTGTTTTGCTTGGGTGTTGTTAGAACTTAGAATAGTGCCTGATTAAAAAGAATAGTGAGTGATTAAGAAGAAGGTGCAGGATTCTGAAAACCCTATTGATTAGTAAACTTGTTCTATGTGATATAGGTCAGGATTTTATTTTCTGGTTCGGGTTTCAAGTCAGGTTGGTTGTTCCCCACCCTGAGCTTATTAAGGAGATCCGTTCCACTAAATTTGGCAACTATACAAAGATTCGGGGAAATCCCCTTTCTAGGCAACTGGTTGGACAGGGACTTGTGGGGTTGACAGGTGAGAAATGGGCTCAGCACAGGAAAATCATCAATCCTGCTTTCCGTATGGATCTCCTGAAGGTAAGGCACTGAATGTCTGTACTTACTACTTATGTCCTAAATTAGAACCAAAATGATATAATATATAAATCAACTTTTTTCAGAGAGAAATCTAGGTATCACGTTCCACATCCTGGTGTTAAATTCTGTGCAATTTTTTTTTAAATACCTTCTTTGGGCATCTTTTTATTGTCCAAAAGATTCATTCAATACTCAGTGAGCTTTGCTTTCCATTATAAACTTAACCTGAAAAATTTGGGGAGTAGTTTTATTTCTAGTTGTGCTTTTGGCTCAGACATTTTGTGAAACGGTTGTCGTGCATCCATGCAATATAAAACCCTTTCTTTAAGTTTGTTCTGACATTTTTCCAAATAGTTGTCCTGCATCCATGCTGTAAAAACCAAACAGAAGGCTAAGATTTTCGAATTTTTTTCTGTTATTAATTTTCAAACAAACCTTAATACAGATAAGTTCAGCTTCATTGCGAACATAATACTGTATCACTAACAAAGAGTTAGATGTTTCAAGTTAGCCTATCTGGGTACGTATCATTTTCATCTCAATATGATTAACTAAACTACTTTTTATCTAGGAAATTTTCTAACGCTTTTGACTAATTAAGGGCAATCCCCTGCTGCCCTGGAGTTATATCTGAGTGCAAGACCTGGTCTCTTAGAACTATGTAGATTAGAAGGGTTACTTTTATCTTAAATATAATCCAGATACATGACTGCAAAAATAAAAACCCTAATCTTCTAGAAACTATGTGGATTATTTTTCTCTATTTTGATATTTATATTCATTTCATAAGAAGATATGTATTTTCAATAACATTAACACTAGTTCTATAGATGAAAGACATTCATTCTTCAATATATATAAGGTATGATGGTTTATTTTGTTGCTGAAATTTATATTCCCATTTCTGTACATTAGGCTAATATATTTTCTTTAGAACATATCTAGTGTTATAGTTGTTTAGATGAGCATAGTTTATGCCATTTATTTACAACCACTGATTTAATAAAAAACATGTAAAGTATAGAAAAGTTTGAGACGTTATATCTATGGGTGATTTTATTGATATATTTTTTTAATTTAGGTTAATTAAGTGTGAAAGGTTAATTTAGGGATACAGTCAACATATGATGAAATACAATCAACAAATGATGATTAAAAAAAACTTCTTATAGATGAATATAAGGGATGCATATTGTGGTATATCTGAGAGGCAAATCAAAATTTCTTACACATGTTAGAGATGAGGAAAACAGATGCTATTCAAGAGTAATTACAATTCCAAACTCAGTTGGATATTATTAATTCTACAACTCAATATTCTCAAAAAATAAATATGTTGATTGATTTTCAAGTCTAGTTAGGATATAGCATCTTATTAGGATTTTTAAAATTTTATATAGACTATGTTGATTGATGTGCAAACCTATAGCTAGGGTATAACATCTCTTGTACTTGTTTAACTTCAATCTTGAGCTAGAATTTAACACCTCTTGCTGCCATGTGCAATGTGTCCATATTTGATTCAAAGATAACAATAGTTTAGTGGCCATATAGCTTATTCTAAAGTATGGAATTACAAATATTTTTAACCTCTTTTCATAGTCAAATGAATTTCCTCTTATCTTTATTCCTTTGATTATACTAATAATTTTTATTTAAGCGACCACTTTTTTTGTCCCCTTATTATAGACTATATTGCATTCTTTTATTAAAATGGTTGCAAGCTAGCTAAAATATATTGAAATTGAAACCAATAAATGAGAAAAATATTTTTGAAACAAACCAATACTCAGCTTTCTTTTCTTTTTTTAAACTTTATGGAATATGATAGCTTTAGTTTCAATGAATCAATCAAAAAGGATTTGGAGAACATGGTTATTAGTAGATGCAAGACTAGGCTCTTCTTATAGAAGGTTATGTACAATGCAATACTAGATGGTAATATTAATATACTTGTTGGAGAGTGTATCAGAAGCAATATCTAAAAACCCACTAGACTCTTATTGTAGAAGATGATTATATAATGCAATCCTATCAATTTTAATAGTCTTGTTAAACCTTTAGGTAGTTGGGCATGATCATGATCTTCTATTAATCTTGAATTGTACAATGTTTGTCTAGTTATTACTTGGATTTTTAACCTATTTAGGCAATTCCCACCTTTGATTTGGTTTAGATAGAAATCAATTGTGTGAGTATCTTTTGGACTTAGTGTTATGCATCTTACTTATCTTACCTTTTCTTGGAAAAGGCAACTCTTTATTTTTTACTCTTATTATAGGATGACCTACTTCTTTATTAGAACGTTTGCTAACTAGTATTAATCTTGAATTGTACAATGTTTTGTAGTAGTTATTACCTATTATTCTTAACCTATTTAGATAATTCCCACCTCTAATTTGGATTAGATATAAATTAATAGTGATATATTTATTATACTGACTTATTCCATGAATATATTTTGGGTTTAGTGTCGCAGTTATCTTATTTGTCTTACTTATTAGAAGAACTATTTTTTTCTCTTATTATAGACTCTCCTACTTCTTTATTTGAATGCTTTCACTAAAATTGACTAATTAGTTGAGTACTAGCTAATATTTGAAAGTGAAATCAATGAAGAAAAATATCTTTGAAACAAAACTTTCAAACCTTTAAGTTGACTCCAGTTCTATTTTATTTTTAGAGAACCCAATAATTTTGACATTCTTGAATCAATCAAGACAAATTTGTTGCAAGGAGGGGTAGATGAACTTACTGCTCTTTTTCTTATGTAAAATGCAGAAGGCGTTCATTCCTCACCTTTGCTTCTTTCAGTTTGTTCTGTTTGGTCAAGTATTTCTGACATGATTGAAAAAACCTATGATGGTCCTTAATCTTTCGGCAACCAAGAGCTCTTTCGATGATAAGTCGACTGTTCTTCCCATTAACACGAGCTCCCTTCATGTCCTCCAACTGCATGCCAAGCTCAATAATCTTCATACTGCTATCATTATTATCTGACAGTCTAAAATTTATGGAAGGATGCATTAATATGTTTTGATCAAGTAATATGGAGCCAAACCACATTAAAACATCTGCATCAGAATGCCTTTGCCCAAGCAAAGATCTCCAGCTGGAAAGATTAGCTGTTCGCCCCTTTCTCTTGTTTATCACAATCCAGCTAAGCTTAAATTTGTCCATCAGTTGCCCCCAAAAATTAATCTTCCCTCCTCACCTTGTCAACAAACAACTGTAGGAAACCCATCTACAATAGTGGGACCCTCGTTCTCAAAATCCCAAAAATCAATGAGATCAATTCTAAACGGGCATTTGCAGAACCAATCCTCAAAATCACTTGCACTAGGAATACCCCACAAAATTTTGGAACAGACTACCTTCTTCGTGTACCACACACCCACATGGGAAACAAAGTCAGAGAGAACACAAGTATGAAGCTTTACGCTGCCATTACAAATCTTTTTCATCTCACTGCAGTTGATGTCTTTCTCACCACTTTCTCACATCTAACAAAATTTCTATGTCCTCTATGCTTTGATGGATGTCCATACCCTGCTCCAAAGCTCCCATTCGGCACAGGCTGCAAGGATGCTGGCAAAGGTTGTAGGTCTGGCTTTACACCTGACAAATGCTTTTGCTTGAATGTTTCTAAAGCCTTTTCAACAAATCCACTTTGTGAATATCCTGCAATCAGGGCATTCCATGAGAAAAGTTTCTTTGAGGCATTCTGTCAAACAGTTCACGTGCCTTTTCTATGCTTCCACATTTTGGATACATGTCTACCAGGGCAGTTACAACTAGAAAATCTCACAAAATTCCTCTATCCTTTATGCTGTGACGGGTGTGCACAGCCTGTTCCAAAGCTCCCATTTCTGCACAGGCAGCGAGGATGCTGGCAAAGGTTGAGGAGTCTGACAAAATTCCTATATCCTTCATGCTTTTACGTTTACTTTGTTCCAAAGCTCCCATTTTGGCACAGGCCAAGACTACGCTGATTGGAGACCTGTTTGTTGTGCATTTCCTCGTGATGATACCCATGTCTTCTAACCTCCGCACCCATGCGCGGGTGGACGGGAGAAACAGTTTAAATTATGGCACTTGTCAATATTGATGCATCTTGCATGCATGTAATTTTAAGTATATATCTATTACTTTGTGTGACTAGTGTGTGCTTCTACATTTTCTTGCCGGTCTACTCTAGTGGTGGCAATTACAAAATTTACCAAATTTCTTTATATTATCAATCTTTAAGGATGTCCTTATTCCGTTCTCAAGCTCATGATTAGATGCTAAAAAAAGTCATCGAATTGGATTGGTTCTAAAAGCTTATGAATCAATAGGAAGTTATCATCGTCATTTAATAGATGACAACTCTTTAAGATCAAATAGTTTGTGTGCCTTATTTATATTTTCACATCTTCTAGATAATGTGATTACTCAATAGATGAATTTGTTTATTCTTTATATTAATCTTTGTTATGGAAATTTGGATTAAAAATATTTTGTTGTTATAAGCAAAATAGGTCTTTTGTTAATGTCAATTGTGGTGGAAGTTCATCAATAAGTAAAAGATTTCATTCAAAAATTTAATATATATGAGCAATAAGAATTGCTTATGTGCAAAATTTACGCTAAACTTATCTATAAACATTCAAAAACTTTATAGAAGAATTGATTGATTATCACTACAAATATATCCCTAAATATAGGAAAAGAGAAATTTATGTAAACCCATCATCATTCAAATTATTTCCTATAATGTTTCAAACAATAGATAATATGGGTCAAAGATATCTTCACACCCTACTTGGGAAAAGAGTTAACTTGAATAAATATTTCAATGAATATGTTTTGACCTCATTTCAAACTTGGCTTGCAAATAAAGATGTGTTCAGTGTCGTTATAGGTCATAATTTGCTAGGTTTATTTTTCAAGTTCATGCTTATCATTTGATCTTTAATAGGAAATCAAGCAACTAGGAATCTTGATTTTAAAATATTATTTGTGAATTCAACTGGGCTACCTTATCTATATGAATTTTGCAAACAAAGTCTTGCATCTCAAACTAATTTTTTAAACTATCACACATTCTTATTAGACCAAGCCAATTTATAAGAATCTAAATATTTAATTAAACTTATTGTATAAGATTTGAGTGTGCATTTTTTGGACCAACTATGACAAGTAATTTGTATTTTCCTTGATCAAAGATAGGTAACCTAAGAACCCTACGTTCTATTGTCCCAAATAATTTATGATATTAATATCATATTTTTAAAGAAAGATGTCAATAGCATTGAGGTGTCTATACTCATACCTTTATCAAATGTTTTTCCAAATCTCTAAGTTTAAATGCCAATAAAGTTATCTACCAAATTTAGAAAGTACCCATAGTTTTTCCCCTACATTTATCCCCACATATGCTATATGGTATAAAGTATCCTTTGGTATGTAACATTTGATATAAAATTGTTCGAAGCAAAAATGTGTGAGGGCAATCTGGGCACGAAAAAAATCCGTTGTTTTGGAGGGCTCAATGCAAATGCTAGCACAGGTGGGAAGAATCCTAAGTCGCAGAATCATGAGGGTTTTGTGGAGGTGCACGTCTTCTGACTCAGTTTTGAAGTGGGAAAATCCACTTGGAGCAATCTATCTACTCCTGTTATTGAACCCCTTGATTTTGGCTTCTTTTTTTTTTTTTCTTTTCTTTCAACTCCATGCCTGATTGTAACTTCATGGTTCAAAATGGTATGTAGTTTTTTGAGCAATCAGGCCTCTTTCTCACTCTATGGGCCCCTTTTTTGACCCAACTACTACCAAGATTACACACGTTCCTATTTGGATCAAGCTTTATAATTTGCCCTTGGTTATGCAAAATGTTGACCTCATTAGTAAATTGGTCAATCAAGTGGGGTCCTTTGTTAAGTTAAACACGAAAGAAGCGAGTTCTACGCGTAGGTATTTTAGAGCTTATGCTATGGTAGATTTGTCTAAACCTATTTTTCATTCTATCTGAACTTAATCATCTTCTTTTGGTTCTTGGACTCGGTTTTTAAATAATGAAGGACTTCCATTTAGATGCTTTCGTTGCAATAAATTGGGTCACAAAATTGAGGCTTACACTCTACAACGTGCATCTAGCACTAGGCATGCTAACCTTAAAAATGGTTTAAGAAGCTTGGCTCTTTGGATGCAGATTTCATTTAGAGAAATTGTGGCAAGTTTATGGAGACTCATCCTGAACCAAGGTTTGTTCTTGTGCAACCATCAGAGTGTTCCGCAATGCAGCGTTTCGAGCCTATTTCCCCCTTCAATATTCTTGTCCTTGATAAGGTTACTAATATTCCATCTAAGGCAACGAAGGATGGTTTTGAGTCGGAAGGCACATTCCCTTTCATAGAGGATTTGGATGATTTGAATCCTGATTTTTTTATCAAGACATTGTGTTGGGTCCTCCTCAAAAATATGGGACCTCTCAAACTATGAGCAATAAAACAAAACCAAATTGTGGTGAGTCAAAGAGGAAAAAAGGGAGAAAGTCAAAGGCAGAAAAACTCTGCATTGAAGGTAAAGAAGTGGTTGAGGAGGGTTCCCAATAGACTATGGATGTTCTCCTTTCTCAAAAAAAAAAAATAGAGTTTAGCTTTGCTTTGGCTTTGTGCTTTAGCTGTTTTACTCCTGGGGGTAGGCTCCTTTTGAGGATTTGATTTCATCTATTTCTTCCTAGTAGTTCCTTTTAGGCTTCTCCTCTAAGTTCTTTTCTTATCTCTCATACTCTTATGTTTCATGGCTTCCTACGTGGCAAGGATGATGTAACAAGTTTTCTTATATATTTTAATTGAAGCAAGTAGGCCCTCACCCCACAGCTTAGGATAAACAAAAGTATCCTTTGGTATAACTTATATTCTCAAATTAACATAGTAGAGATGTTGATATTTTTATTAGAGTTGGAATTTTATATGCAATGCTTATTGGAGGTGAAATAGGAGATAAATTAAAAAATTATTTCTTGTTTATAATTATATTAGAAAGTAAAGAGATGACAAATTCAATGTACACTATCATGCATATAAGACATTGTCATCTATGAAGGCTCCAATTTCAAATAATTATCTTGTATATGAAATAGTTGATAAAAACCTTGGATGAGTTTGCATGGCTAGGGGATTGATGACATGGATCATATCAAAATTATTTGTTATAATCAAGAATCATTTTTATCATATATGTCATGGAGAAGAGAAGTCCATTAAGGGGCAATGCTATAAGCTAAAAAGGATGTATCCAAATAGATAAATACATCCAAGAAGATAACATGTTGATAAAATACATAGGGGGTTTTCACAACCATCTAAGGAGGTCATCATTTATCTTTGAGAGTTCTCATTCTTGTTATATTAAAATAGACAAATCCATTCCATTTTGCTAAAGGATGACATGGTAAATCAAAAGCTAAGGGAAAAAAAATCATACTATTACACATCCACACAAAAAGTGGAATTACATAAACTTTCAAAGCATATTTTGACTACTATATTTTATCTTCTCTCTTGAGTGTTACTTTACCGAACATTTTTATGGGCTTCAAGTATCCTCTACATTTTTTTGGGTGTAAAGCACCTACTTATAATGAGTGTTTATCATCCTAATAAATTATTTTAGGATAAATCCTAGAAAGGGTAGTTCACTCATTGCTTAATTTTTTTATAGAGCATTAATATATGTTTAGTAGCTGAACCAAAGATTTTTGGAGAGGAGGCTCTCTTACACTTCTAGGGTTTTGCACCTAAGAGGAGAGAGGTATCCAAAAAGTCTTAATGGCTCACTCAAGAATAAGCCCTTGAGATTCCAATGTAAATGAGATTGAAACATGTCAAAGGGGGATGCCCTAGATGCTAAAAACTGATAAAAGGGGTTCACCACTAATGCAAAACTTGGAAAATGCAAGATGTTTGAAAACACGCTATGATATGCAAAATGACCTAGAAATGCAAGTAAACTATAATAAAAGCTTATGAAACTAGAGATGTGCACCTAGAGGCTGGAGAAGGATGGAATGGAGCTCTAGAATCCTGAAGAATCTGCTACAAAGGACAACAGGGACTCATACGCCAATCTGGGTGACTTAGTCCTACTTTGGGAAAAATCTGCCAGAATGGTTTCGGGGAACTGGGTACTCAAATCTGCAGAAAACTCTGAAAAACATGTATAGTGGGACTGATTCTCCACTAGTGGTGAATGAGTCCACTTTGAATTTTTTGAAAACTCAAAAGTGGAATTTGTAGCTCTCAATCTGCTCTTTCTGTTCCTCCAAGTGTCTAGATCCGAAACCCTGATTTTCAGCACTGTAAATGACTTTTTGTGAATATTTTGACCTTGCTAATAGGGAGATGACTTCAACAAGTTTGAAACCTATTCTTCAATCATGTCCAAGCCATTCAAGCAGTGCTTAAATCTGCAATCACACAAAGGAAGAGAGTGAAAATGTTAATTGTTAGGGATTGGGGGTTTGCCTTGGTCAAACCCCGTTTAGGTAATTAAACGAAAATGATGAAATAAGATAATAAAGCATGAAACATGAAACAATGCAATTAGAGACTTTCCATGATTAAGGATCTTGAATTGCTACAACAATTGATGGAGAATCTTGCTCTTGAATGCCTTTGAATTGATGAATTGACTTAACAACATGTAGGCTTGATGATACTTGGATAATGGATGGATGAAAGGTCTCCTTTTATAGAGGAGAGTTAATTCAATGGCTAGACTAAGGATCACGATCAAGGGCCAAGATTAAATTAGAAAATAATTTAATCAAGAGTGGAGGTTAATTGAGAGAAGAAAGACATGGATAGATAAAGACTTGAGGTGGAAGATAAGATTGACACAGAAAAAGAGGTTGTTGGAGAAAATTAAATAATAAAAATTATTTAATTTAGGTGGCCAACATAGGAGAAATAAAATATTGATTTTATTTATTTAAAAAGAAAGGTGAGAACAAATAATTATAGAGGAAAGGTGGAGTGTTAAACATTAAATAATTAAAAATAATTATTTAATGGAGAGGGAAGGAATAATTAAAATAATTATTTAATTAGGGAGATAAAGAAAGGATAAATAATTAAATAAACATAACATTTATTTAACTATAGAGAGAAAAGGCTAATGAATAATGAAATAATTGAAATAATTATTTAATTATAGAAGAAGAGGGAAAAGCTAACTTTTCAATTAAAATAATATTTGATTCAAAAGTGGGGAAAAAGGACCATTTAAGGCATAAAGAAGTATAAATTTGAATAACCCTCAAACAAGAATGTAAAGAGATACATTTTTCTACGCTACATTTAGCCCCCATTTTAGTGAGAGGATGAACTTGCTTCAAACTCACACTAAAGTAGACATTGAAGAGGGGTCCAATCATACCAATGTGGATGATAAAGGATGACAAAGATCAAAGTAGGTTGTGCAAGCCCCTAGGATCCAAGATCCTAAGTCAAGCCAACATAAGCACAAAAGGACACACACAAGATGTATAATATGCAGCAAGACAAGATACGCAACCATGCAATGTCAAGAACTAAAAGAAAGAAAAATGAGACACAGATCAAAGATGCACTCACTCTGGGGCCATGGAACATCAGGTCGTCCATGTGGTGAGTTGTCCCAAAGAAGTGGTTTAGTGAGAAATGCATGCCATTGTGTCGGCTTCCCACCATATAATGAGAAAGTCATGCCAATGTATCAGCTTCCCATTATACAAACCATACCAAAGTTATCCTCTTGATAACTTTGATAAGGTACCACAATGCAAATTCTTTTTGTAAATGTTTTTGAAATGTCATGTAAATATTTTGTTAAAGGGGATTTTACTTTGTTCATGTAAGGTCTTCTTCTTAGGGAGCATTGTGCCTAATGTCTCCAAGAGAGGACAACTCAAGGTGTTAGATCGTTGCCCATGGAATGCCTCATTCGCATCATGCCATGTGAGTAGATCGTACACTCTTGGATGACATCAAACCAAATGACACCACCAAAAAGAGGACACATCACAAGAAAACAAGAAAAATCACGCCATGAAATTTTTGCCAAAAGATGTCATCTATGTACGCCCCCACTTTAAAGTGGTTGCTACACCATCACTGTGAGCAATTGCTTTAAAGTAGCCAATGATAAATGAAAGAAGACATGAGAGCCAACTTAGAGTTCAGCTTTGCTTTGGCTTTGTGTCTCTAGTTGTTTAAATCCTGGTGGGGTAGGCTCCTCTTGTGGATTTGATTTCATCTATTTCTTCCAAGTAGTTCCTTTTAGGATTCTCCTCTAAGTTATTTTCTTATCTCTCATACTCTTATGTTTCATGACTTCCTACGTGGCAAGGATGATGTAACAAGTTTTCTTATATATTTTAATTGAAGCGAGTGGGCCCTCACCCCACAACATAGGATAAAAAAAAGTTATCCTTTGGTATAAATTATATTCTCAAATTAACATTGTAGATATGTTGATATTTTTATTAGAGTTGGAATTTTATATGCAATGCTTATTGGAGGTGAAGTAGGAGATAAATAAAATTTGTCTTTCTTGTTTATAATTATATTACAAAGTTAAGAGATGACAAATTCAATTTACACTATCATGCATATAAGACATTGTCATCTATGAAGGTTCCAATTTCAAATAGTTATCTTGTATATGAAATAGTTGATAAACACATTGGATGAGTTTGCATGGCTAGGGGATTGATGACATTGATATCAAAATTATTTGTTATAATCAAGAATCATTTTCATCATATATGTCATGGAGAAGAGAGGTCCACTAAGGGGCAATGTTATAAGCTAAAAATGATGTATCCAAATAGATAAATACATCCAAGAAGATAACATGTTGATAAAATACATAGGTGGTTTTCACAACCATCTAAGGAGGTCATTATTTATCTTTGAGAGTTCTCATTCTTGTTATATTCAAAATAGACAAATCCATTCCCTTTTGCTAAAGGATGACACGGTAAATCAAAAGGTAAGGAAAAAAAATTCATACTATTACACATACACACAAAAGTGGAATTGCATAAACTTTCAAAGCATATTTTGACTACCATATTTTATCTTCTCTCTTGAGTGTTACTTTACCTAACATTTTTATGGGCTTCAAGTATCCTCTACATTTATTGGGTGTAAAACACCTACTTATAATGAGTGTTTATCATCCTAATAAATTATTTTAGGAGAAAGCCTAGAAAGGATAGTTCACTCATTGCTTAATTTTTTTTATGGAGCATTAATATATGTTTAGAAGCATGACTATTTTTTCCTTGAAAGAAACATGACAAATTATTCATATTTATGTTTGAATGAAAATCTTGCATGATCTACTTGATAATGACCATTAGAATATATTCTAGATTTATAAGAGATATTATATTATTATTGGAAAATGAAAAATGCATATAATTAATCATGGTCTTTATTTTTAATTTTTTTAGACTACAAGAATCGGGTAGCCCCTTGTAAATTGCAGTGCACCTAGTAAAATTTTTTCACATGACCAGTGATGTTGAAATGACACGCCCTCTAGTACCATGAGGATAGAGGGTAGACTAGACCTCGTGACCTCTTTCTTGCAACATGATACTTTAGCCAATCGAACTAGGTCCCCTAGCCCTAATCATGGTCTTTATTATTCTTACACCAATAATTAACTTTATTTGATCATTGTATTACTGACTATGTTAGTGATTCCATTTATAGAAAATCTACCATAGACTATTCCTTAAAAATAAATGGTGCAGGTGCTATTACATGTATGGTATAATACTTTTAAAAAGCTATCTTCTATGGTTTCTTAATCCATAGAGTGAAACACAAAAGTAGCTCTTGAAGAATCAATGTGGCTTTGAAACTTTAAGGAAAAGTTTCATCTAGGTACTTGTAAAAGTACCACATAATTAGAGTTGTTTTTGCCATAGACTCTTATTTTGAACAATAAGAGATAGACAAGAACACTAAATATAATGGGCACTTCACTCAAGAAATACTATTCCATCATAAAATTTCTCTCCAATTCTATTCATCTAAATATCTAGTGGCATACTATAATCAAGAAGAAATATATTGGAATATCAACCATCTCATATTGAACTTATGTGCAATGCAAAATTATACAAAATCATATCAATGCTTGGCCATAGGTGATGCCATTGAGGGGGAATGTGAGTGTCAATGACACCACCTAATGGATAAATCCTATTTGTGAGTCCTAGCATAAGCAAGTCCTACTATGAAAAACATAAGACATCTAGGCATTAATAAATCCTCTGGGCATATTTAAGTCCCAATAGGCATAAGAAAGTCCTAATGGGAAAAAAATAAAACCTATAGGAATTAGTAAGTCCTTTAGGAATAATATAAGTCCTACGGACATATTTTAAAATTCTTCTCTTTGTAAATCTTCCACTTGTAAAATCATTGTATTATATAAGTCTTATGGGTGCTATGTAATGAACATGGGGTGAGGCTAATTTGAGTAGAATCAAGCTCCAATATAATTTTTTAGAAGACCTCATAGCATCATTTTTTAAATATTAGGATCATAAATTATGACAAGTTGACCTTCATGTAGTCTGGAATACATGGATTTCATCTTGGCATATATTTGTGTCCCTATTTATCATTGTCAAAGAAGACCTACATTAAGTACTAGGATACTTCATTTTATATTTTATGGAAATTGACATGTGATTCCCCCTATTAACATTAAGGGTGAGTATTAGAACATAATTTTATTAGGGTTCATTACCCTTATAACATTTATATATTGTTCTAACATAAGTTTATAAAAATTTATATATGTAGAGGAGGAAATTGGCTACCCTTGAGTCTCAAGACACGCAAGAGTCTTCAAGAAGAAAATGGCCCTCAACTACCTCAAGACTACCTCAACGAACAAAGATTAAGTGATGGGAAAAAATAACAAGAGTTCTAGAATTAGAATGAATAGGTCACAAGTTTTCAAGATAAATTGACAAGCTCTCGGCCAAAGGTCGGTAATGCAACAAACAGATGACAGTGCGATGTGTTGGCATCCCAAAGCCATGTTGGCATCCTATATGGATCAAAATTTGAGAATATCTTAGAAAATAGCTTAGTGGCTACTTCTACTCTGACTACTAAGAACAGTTAAAATATGGGAAAATAACAGAAAGTAACATAACTGAAATAAAGTAAACTAAACTAAATAAAATGTAGGGTATGTGCAGGATCATCATGGAAAAAACATGCCCTTAAGTGGCAATGAAAATTCAAAAAAATCAGAGTTAGGCAACTTGATGTAAAATTTTGAATAAGTTATCTATATTATTTCAAAAATATGTAAGAATGGAATCTATGGCAAATTGAATGTAGTTTCTAAACTACTAGGTTTTTTTTTTTTTAAATCTATTTGTTGAAAATTTGAAATTTCAATGTAGTAGTACTTAAAATTTCAAGGAAAAAATAAGAAGTAGGTGTCTGTCTGACCACTCTAACCATAATAAAATGATAATATTTTTTTATAAAATTTTAGATATAAGTAGAGGACTCATGTCTAGATGTGATGCATATTTTTTGTAATTTTTTTGTAATTAATTATGAATTTTTTATTACAACTTTTAAAAAATATAAAAACTTGTATGTCTGACCATCTTAACTTGGTCAAAACTTCACGCATTTTTTTTTTTTTAATCCTATAGTATGTGAAGCATAGAATGTGACACATGTTTTGGATTCAAAAAATGTGATACCGTTTGAAAGCTATAGATGTTTTTCAATCAGCCTATCAATCAGGACTTTAGTCGTAATTCTAATAGAAAATGAATAATAATTATTTATTAGATTCAAAGTAAAGTATAATTTATATTGGTGGAAAGCTGAGAAGCTCCTTTACAAACCCTTTCCATTTCATCAATTTTGGGTAAAAAAAAGGTCATCAGCCACATGGGCAAAGTTTGGAAAAGCAAGGTAAGTTGTTAAACACATTTTTTGTGTTGACTTCTTAGGATTGGCAAGTTTGAACCAAATTCCAAAGCAAGCCCGAGGCTAATCCCTAGGCATTAAATTTTGTGTCAAACATATCGGATATCTGATTCAAATCGGATATCAGATTCATATCCGATTTGAATATGATATCCGATATGTTTTATATATGAGTTTAAAAAATGTTATACAAATATATGATTTAAAAAATGTAATAAAGTTTATAATTTAATATATAATATACAATATAGTTTATAATGTAATATATAATATACAATTTATGATAATCTCTTACCGAATTATGTATTTAATATATAACATATTATATTATTATGTATAATATTTAAATATTTTAGTTAATGTATAAATATTTAAATATATATATATATATATTACTAATATATAGAATATTTAAATGTTATCTCTTTCCCTCTCTCTCTCTCCCAATTCTCTCACTCAATCACTCCTATCTCTCTCCCCTCTACCCTCTATCTCTCTCCCACTCCCTCCCTCCCTCTCTTTCATTGACTCCCTCTATCTCTCCCCTTCTTCCTTCCCTCCACCCCTCTCCGTCTCTCCACCCCCTCCCTCTCCAAGTCTATCTCTCTCTTTCCTCCCTCCTCCCTCTACCATAACCTAAACCACCAACCTTAACCTTTAGACCCTAAACCCTCTACCATTAACCATATATACCTCTATCTCTCTCTCCCCTCCCTCTCTCCAAGTCTCCCTCCTACCCCTCTCTCCCTCTCATGTCTCTCTTGGGGTACTCCCATCATCTCTTTCCCTCTGCCCTTAACCCATGGGCCCTCTGCCCCTCTGCCCTTAACCCTCTCATCTCCTCTGCCTCTCTCCATCCAGGTCATGTCTCATCATCCTCTGTAATCTCTCCCTCCATGCCCTTCCTGCCATTGGCCACCCCTCTATCTATATATTATCTATCCACTCCCTCCACTACCCCTCCACCTCTATCTCTCTCCTATGTTCCTTCCATCCTCCCTCTACTCTCTCTCTCCATTCCACTCCATCCTCCTATCTTTCCCTCTCTCTCTCTCCAGGTCCCTCCTCAATCCTCTATCCCCCCCCCTCCTCTCTCTCTCTCTCTCTCTCCTTATCTCTCCTTGTCTCTCCTGTGCCCTTGACCTAGGCCATATGGCCTCTGCCCTCTGCAAATGGAGTCCTGTGCCTCTGTCCTCCTCCCACTGCCCCCCCCTCCCTCTCTCTCTCTCTCCATACCATATTCCCCTTCCCTCCACCCTCTACCATCCAATCTTTATACCCTCTATCTCCCTACCTCCCTCTCTCTCCTCCTCTCTATATATATATATAATATGCTCATCCAGGTCTCTCTATCTCTCATCCCGTGTGAGGTCACTCCTCATCTGCCACTCTGCCCTGGAGGCCACATGCCCTCGGATACATGGCCATTCAACCCCTAAACCCATATAACCCTCCCCTCTACCTAAACCCTAAACCCTTGAACCCTCTACCCTTAACCCTCTACCCTCTCTCTCTCTCTCTCTCTCTCTCTCTCTCCTCCTACCCTAAAACCCTAAACCCTAAACCCTCTACCCTCTACCCTTAATCCCCCCCTCTCTCTCTTTCTCTCTCCCTCCATCCCACCCCCTCTCCCTCTCTCAGATCTCCATTAGGGAAATTTACATAAAAAATATGGGCCTCCTAAGGAACTCTAATAAAGCAAAAATTATCTCATATAATACAAATTATTTAAATATAAAAAATATAAATTACTTAACTACATGAGTTAAGTGGGGACACACATGTTTATTATAATTCTTTAAAAAACTGAAGTCATGATTTTTTAAAAGTGGTAACTTATATTTCTATTATAATTTATTAAAAAACTCAAGTTCACTTTCTTCATTATTTATTTTTTATTTAAAAACTCTTAAACTCAAATTTGGTAACTTATATTTCTATTATAATTTATTAAAAAATTCAAGTTCACTTTCTTTTCTTGATTATTTGTTTTTTTAAATTATTTATTTTTATTTAAAAAGTAGCAAAGTAAAAGTAACTTTAGATATTTTATTTTTTACTTAGCATTTTATTATATATATATATATATATATATATGATTTTATAAATTTAGATTTATTATGTTATGTACGTTTATTTAAATAAACACATTTATAGGTTTTATAATAGTATATTTAAATATTTAAAAAAGTATGGTGAGGGATATCTTTTTTTCCATAGTCTTTTGATTTTCTCATTTTCTTTCCTTTGCAATTTTTTTTGGTTTTTAATTTTTAATTTTTTCAATTATTGTTTCCATAGTTTCGTGATTTTCTCTAACTTTTTCTCCTTCCAAGCGTTTCAATTTGTTTTTGGTTTTTATTTTATTTTGGAATTTATTTTTTTTTTAATTTATTCTAATTTATTTGGTTCGTAGTTTTTGTGAGAACAATTTTTAATTTCTTTTGATTTTTTTTCCATTTTTTTTTATAGTTTATTTTATTTATTTTTTGCTATATATTTACATGAAGATTGTAGAGCGCCTCTCAAATTAAATAGTGGTAAATTATATTTTATTTTATATAAATTTTATATATTAAATCAAATTTCATATTATAGATTTAGATTTATTATTTTAAATATTTTTATAACAAGTTTAATAATTATGCCAATAAGCATTCTACAGGGGGAGATGAGAGCACTCATTTTGTTTGTGTAAATATATAGAAAAAAATCAAAAACCAAAAACCAAAAACGAAATTAGAAAAAATAAAAATAAAAAAAGAAATTAGAAATGGTTGAAGCAAAAAAGTGGAGAAAATTAAAAAAAATTATGAAACTAATGGAAAAAAAATTTGAAAGTGGAAAAAATAAAAATAAATAAATAAAAGCTAAGAAAAACAAAAAGCATGGACAAAACTTGAGAAGATGTCTCTACCATATTTAGATATATTTTTTTAAATATAAATATACTAGTTTTAAATATACTTAGATTTATGATGAAGTTTTTGAATTATATAAAATTTAAATAAGTGGAGAGAAAAAATTGAGGGAAAATTTGAGAGAATAATTTTATATTTTTTTAAATATAAAAAATTCTATAATAAAACTTAAGAATATAAATCTAAAAAACAAAAAGAATATTTTATATTTAGAAAGATGAATGAGATAAAATAGGATATGTAGAGTTAAATTAACCATCATGAGTTAATTCATAAGATTTTATAAAGTTTTATTTTATAAAATAAATAATTTTATTTTTATTTTGGATGATGTCACCATGTAGGTTGATGTCATCTTTTAGTTGATTTTTGATAACTTAAAAAAGCTAATGATGTCATCCTTAGGAGGCCCATTTTTTATGTAATGTCTCTCTCTCTCTCACTCACTCTCTCTACCCTAAACCCTATACTCTCTACCCTTAACCCTAAACCATTAACCCTTCAACCC
>VDFB02349394.1:242792-293268 GCA_007258455.2 Sequoia sempervirens | reverse complement strand
CTCTCTCTCTCTCTCTCTCTCTCTCTCTCTCTCTCTCTCTCTCTCTCTCACCCACCCTCCACCTCCTAATTACTCTTAGGTCTATGTGTGCACAAATCAGATATCTAATTTGTAGCACTAAAATCTTGTCATTGCAAAACATTTAAAAAAAAATTCAAATCAAATATCAAATTTTTATCCGATATCAGATTTGTGGGAATGATATTGAAATTGGGAATGAAAATGTTAAAATTGATATTGAAAATGTTGGAATTGAAGATGTTAAACATGATATTCAAATTGGGAATGAAAATATTGAAATTGATAATGAAAATGTTCAAGGTGAAAATGTTGGAATTGAAGATGTTGAACATGATATTGAAATTGGGAATGAAATTATTCAAATTGATATTGAAAATGTTCAAGGTGAAAATGTTGGAATTGAAGATGTTGAACATAATATTGAACCAAGTGTAAATTATGTTTCACCAAATTACATGAGAAATGAGGAACCTTGTGTGGAAGAAAGACATATTCCAAATTTAAGACATTCAAGAACCCCTAAATGGTTACTTGAAATTGATGAGAACATTATAAAAGAAAATTGAAGGCAAGAGGTTAACACGAACTGTTCGGTTGTGGGCTACAAGACTTTTCAACCAATATTTTAGCAATAAGACATTGACCGAGCAATGCCAACTTTTTGTACAATTGCTAAAGATACAAAAGATGAGACCTTTGCTAACCAAATTGAAGATTTGTGTGAACAAGAAGACCGAAAAAAATTCTATTATTGTCAAAAATCTTTTTAATGCTCTCAAGTATATTGGAAAAAATAACAAGGAAAAAGATAAGAGAGTTGCTCGTAGAGTCATTACAACCAACCTAGTAAGCCATCAATTGAAAAAGGCTCACTTTATGAGACAAACTTGTATTGATTTTGACATAAATCATAAAACTTTGGATAGAGCACTTGCAAGAAGAGAAAGAATATATTATCCTCTTCAAAATGATACATGGGATTTTGCCGTGAGGCTTCCACATGTTGAAAAGAAGCTAACCAATAATGTAAAGCAGGTAATTCAACAATTTTGGCATGATAACTCTAGAGTATCACCCAATGCAAAGGATGTTTTAAAGTTAAGAATTGGCAATCGAGACCATACACCGCATCCTAAACATTTCTTGAAATCAAGCCAAACAATTTTGTTCAAAATTTTTATTGAAACACATCCAAATATGGAAATCTTACACAAGAATTTTGAAGGTTTGAAGCCATTTTATTGTGTGCCACTTAAGATTTGTAATACTTGTTGTTGCAAATACCATGTGGAGTTTTCAATGTACCATGAACTATTATGCTATATCCATTATACTTTGCATACTAATGAAATGTTGCAGGACTGTGGTACAATGCATCTTCTGAAATCATCAAGGGACTTGCTAGATCTATTTTTATGTTTTAGAGATTATGGTTGCTTTTTCTATAGAAATGATTGTTTAAATGTGAAGTGCTCACAATGTGGTGGCTTGTCAAAGTTTGTTCAATGTTTTCATGAGGGTTCCGAACATGAATTTGGAAATAAGCTTGTTAAGAAAAAGAGATATGAGATAGTCAAATATGCTTTGTAGAGTGGAGGTGAAGGTTCTAGATGCGAGTTGGTTACAAAAGAATGTAGTGTTGCTGATTTTATTTCAAAATTTAAGGACAATATTTTTTACAAGTATGCAAGGCATTGCCATAGGTCTCAGTGGTTGGATCAACAATTCAGGATGTGTAAGGACTCTTTTCCAATTGGCACTAATATATCAGTGGTTGGTTTTGCAGAAAACTACACATTGCAACCACAAAATGAGGTACAATCTCAATATTACAATTCCATTCAGATTGCTATTTTTGTCCACATAACGTTTAGACATGCACCTGATAGTACAAAGGAGGATCAAAAGATAATCAGAGAGTATCATTTTTATATGAGTGATGATATATCTCACTCGTCTGAGTATGTCCAACATTGTTTCGAGAATTTTTTTGAGTTCTTACAGGAGCATGATATAGCACTGGGCCAACATCTCATTTGGTCAGATAACTACACAGGTCAATTCAAGAATGCTTGTATGTTTTATTGGTTGAGTAGAATGCATGTAGAGAGGGGTGTACCTCATATTTGGAGTTTTTTTTAAGTTGGGCATGGGAAAGGGGAGCATGATGGAGCAGGTGCATGTGTAAAGAGAGCTCTAGTTAAGGAGCAATTGTAGATTTCAAGAGAAAAATTTAGTGATGCATGTTCTATTGTTCATTGTGTAGTTCAACATTGTCACAGGGAGGGACACTTGATTCAACAGTGCACAGATTATTTTGGTTGGTTGAGGAGGGTACAGTGGGAGGCAGATTGGATTGTCATACAATCAAAGATTCTTCAAAGATGCATTTATTTCGAAGCTCAGATGCAAGCACATGGACCATTTGGACACAAGAGTTGGCTTGTTTTTGTCAGAGTTGTATTCAGTACGAGTGGGATTAATGTGAGTCAAGTGAGTGGGTGGATACATGGGTTCCATAGTATCTAACTCCTTTATCTCAAACTATATCCATGAAAAATGACACAATGGAAAGTTCAGTTGATTACAATTGGCTTTCAGATCTACTATAGCCAGGACATGTTTTTGCAATTGTTGCACCACAGGGGAATGAAGAGAGATCAGACTATTGGTTGGCTCGATGTGTGCGGATAAAGCATAAGCTAACACAACCAATGGAAGATGATGATGGGCTCATGTATCCTACAAGTTCAGTTGTGGTTGCAAGAAATCGATTGCGAACATACATGATTAGAAAGAATGGCATACCTGCATTTGAAGACTACGAGAAACACAAAACCATTCTCATGTATTCACACCTTGTTATAGCAATAAATGTTAAGTTGTTGAAGCATCATGCCAAACCAAAGACAAAATGACTATGGACACTTAGTAATGCTAATCATGAAGCAACATTGGATACTCTTAAGCAAAGAGATGACCCTTCATGCACATTTGAATAGCATATTCAAGAATGGAAGGTACAATGCTTAGGTTCATTATGCTTAAGTTCATTAGTGTTCTTTATTTAATACTGATATTTTGTATACTATTGCAATGTAGGTGTCTTTAATAGTAATATTTTGTATGTACTTTTGTGATATTTTTGGCACAATTGATCATGGACCTACTGCAACAATAGCCAACTCTGATCCTTTCAGAGAGGTATGCGACAGATTACAATAATATAGATTGGTTATTCAAAGCGTCTTTTATAGTTTGCATTACCATCTCATCATCAATTAGGTCATTTAGAATAATATAGATTGGTTATTCTAAGCATCTTTTATAGTTTGCATTACCAATTCATCATCATTTAGGTTATTTAGATTAATATAGCTTTGTTAGTCTAAGCATCTTTTCTATTGTGACAATATAGATTTATGATTCAACAAATTTTGTGATGTTTTTAGCATGATTGATCATGGACCTATTGCAACAATAGGCAGCTCTGATCCTTTCAGAGAGGTATGCCACAAATTACAATATTATAGATTGGTTATTCTAAGCATATTTTATAGTTTACATTACCATCTCATCATCAATTAGGTCATTTAGAATAATATAGATTGGTTATTCTAAGCATCTTTTATAGTTTTCATTACCAACTCATCATCATTCAGATTGTTTAGATTAATATAGATTTGTTAGTCTAAGCATCTTTTCTATTGTGACAATATAGATTTATCATTTGACAACTTTTGTGATATTCCTGGCATGGTTGATCATGGACCTGTTGCAATAATAGGAAACTATGATCCTTTCAGAGAGGTATGTGACAGATTACAATAATATAGATTGGTTATTCTAAGCATCTTTTCTATTGTATGTAGTTTAACTGCTACCTTGATGGTTTGTACAAGTGCTTGTCACTCCATAACGTCAACATACTACTCTTGTGGAAGACTGTGCCCTAAATGCCTCCAATAGGAAATTTTTGTAAAATTTGAATTTTCAAATGTGAAACAATGTAAAAAGGTCATAACTATGTATGGGCATAATCTATATCCAGTGATGTTTTTTGAAATATGGGTCAAATGTATGGCATTGTATAAAGGGTATGTTTAAAATGTAAAGGGGTATGTATTTTGGAAACTGATAGGTTGAAATAGTCATACAGGTGTATGCTTTGTTACTGTTATCGGGACAATTCTGTAAGAGCTTTTTGTACTTAATCGAGCTACAGCCAGAGGTTTTCTTCCTAGTTCTTTCCTATTAGTATGCTCGTTTGAACCAGGTTTTGTAATATCTCCTATTTATATATAATAAATTACAGTGGCTTGCCACTTTTTCCAAAAAAAAAAAATTAAAAAGGTCGCGTGAAGGTCATTTCCAATGTAATTGAGTCTTTGATCTAGCAAAGTGGAAACAAGGTATTTGGGTGTGCATGATGTTCAAGTTGATTGGGTAAGAGTTTTCAAATGCAAGAGCTAGGTGGCTTTAAACAACACAATTACAATTAAAGATTATT
Organism: Sequoia sempervirens; assembly: GCA_007258455.2. Lineage (NCBI taxonomy): Eukaryota > Viridiplantae > Streptophyta > Pinopsida > Cupressales > Cupressaceae > Sequoia > Sequoia sempervirens. The sequence continues at coordinate 288,737 of VDFB02349394.1, read as the reverse complement.
CAAACTCCAATTTGATCCTCAAACCCAAACTTGGGTGCAACTTCACTAAAATAGGCCCATTTTACAAAGAGACTCATATTTAAACACTTCCCAAACTTGAAATTTCGATGGGGCAGCATTAAACATCCTACCAAACTACCAAAACCACATTTTTTTTTGGTGAGATACACTTTCTAAAGCTCTATTTCAACAAACACTCATTTTTAGCAACTTTCATGAGGTTTTTAAGGAAATCAATGTTTCCAACCTTGCCACACCCTATAAACTCATCAAACATGTCTATTAGGACCTACACAAGCTTGATTCAACCTTAAATCTTGTTTCCCCCACATTTCATTGACATTAGCATGTTGTAACCACCATTTTTTACCTAATTTCACTCATTTTTGCCATGCATGGCAACTCACCAACTCAACTACAGACCTTTCCAGCTCTTTAAACCCACATAGTCACCTTATAGAGTCCTAATAACATCTTCCATGGCCATACCATCGAGCTACAGACCGTACAATAGATGGTATGGCCTTTTAACACTTTGGACTCTTAAGGGAAATCGCTGGTCCAATGTAGCTCAGAGTGATTCAGTTTATTTGGGTGCAAAAGAGAACTATCCCTACCGTAAATGTACCCATCCAGATGTGTTGGAACATTTTTTTTGGTCGTACAAGTTGCAGAATGAAAGTTGCACCACTTTGCAACTTTACACTACTTGCATCTGACAACTTTTCCCTCAACTGAAAACTCGTCACCACGAGAAAATGCCTTCGAGATATCAAAAACCGAGAGAGGTTATTGTAGATGGTCCCAAAAAAATACTATAGCCTCAGACAGAGAGTCTGTAAGAGTCACACTTTCCGATAAATAGCCCTTCAAATATTGTTGCCTTTTAGCACTTTCAACTCTTGAGGGAAATTGTCTGTCCAATGTAGCTCGAAGTAATTCAGTGTATTTGGGTGCAAAAGAGGACCATCCCTAACATAAATGTACCCATACAAACATGTTGGAATAGTTCATTTGGTCGTACGAATTGCAGAATGAAAGTTGCATCACTTTTCAACTTTACACTGCTTGCATCTGACAACTTTTCCCTCAACTGAAAACTCGTCACCATGAGAAAATGCCTCCAAGATAGCAAAAGCCAAGAGAGATTATTGTAGATGGTCCCAACACAATCCCATAGCCTTAGACGGAGATTCTATAAGCATCACAGTTTCTGAGAAATAGCCCTTCAAATATTGTTGCATTTTAGCACTTTGGACTCTTAAGGGAAATCGTCGGTCCAATGTAGCTCAGAGTAATTCAGCGTATTTGGGTGCAAAAGAGGACCATCCCTAATGTAAACATACCTATATGGACGTGTTGGAACAGTCTATTTGGTCGTATGAGTTGCAGAATGAAAGTTGCACCACTTTGCAACTTTACACTGCTTGCATTTGAGAACTTTTCCCTCAACTAAAAACTCATCACCAAAAGAAAATTCCTCCGAGATAGAAAAAAATAAGAGAGGTTATTGTAGATGGTCCCAACACAATCCCATAGCCTCAGACGGAGAGTCTGTAAGCATCACGGTTTCCAAGAAATAGCCCTTCAAAGATTGTTGTCTTTTAACACTTTGGACTCTTATAGTCCAATGTAGCTCGGAGTGATTCGGCGTATTTGGGTCCAAAAGAGGACCATCCCTAGTGTAAACGTACCCATTCAGACGTGTTGGAATAGTTTGTTTGGTCGTACGAGTTGTAGAATGAAAGTTGCACCACTTTGCAACTTTATATAGCTTGCATTTGACAACTTTTCCCTCAACTAAAAGCTCATCACCATGAGAAAACGCCTCCGAGATAGAAAAAACCGAGAGAGGTTATTGTAGATGGTCCCAACACGATCCTATAGCCTTAGACGGAGAGTCTGTATGTGTCACGATTTTTGAGAAATAGCCCTTCAAAGATTGCTATCTTTTAGCACTTTGGACTCTTAAGGGAAATTATTGGTCCAATATAGCTCAAAGCGATTCGGTATATTTGGGTGCAAAAGAGGACCATACCTAGCATAAACATACCCATCCGGACGTGTTGGAATAGTTTGTTTGGTCGTACGAGTTGCAAAATGAAAGTTGCACCACTTTGCAACTTTACACTGCTTGCATCTGACAACTTTTCCCTCAACTAAAAACTCATCACTATGGGAAAACGCCTCTGATATAGCAAAAACCGAGAGAGGTTATTGTAGATGGTCCCAACACAATCTCATAGCCTTAGATAGAGAGTATGTAAGCATCATGGTTTCTAAGAAATAGCCCTTCTAAAATTGTTGTCTTTTAGCACTTTGAACTCTTAAGGGAAATCGTCGGTCCAATGTAGCTCAGAGTGATTCGGTGTATTTGGGTGCAAAAGGGGACCATCCATAGCATAAAATTACCCATCCGAATGTGTTGGAATAGTCTGTTTAGTCGTACGAGTTGTAGAATAAAAGTTGCACCACTTTGCAACTTTACATTGCTTGCATCTAACAACTTTTCCCTCAACTGAAAACTCGTCACCATGGGAAAATGCCTCTGAGATAGCAAAAACCAAGAGAGGTTATTGTAAAGGGGCCCAACACAATCTCATAGCCTCAAACAAAAAGTTTTTAGGCATCACGGTTTCTAAGTAGCAGTCTGTCAAAGATTGTTGCCCTTTTACACTTTGGACTCTTAAGGGATTTCGCCAATTGAACGTAGTTCGGACTGCTTCGGCCTATTTGGGTACGAAAGGGGACCATACCTAACCTAAATGTACCCATATGGATGTGATGGAACAGTCGGTTTGGTCATACGAGTTGTAGAACAAGATTTATTTATGCCCTTACAAGTAGTTTTCAACCTCCAACCAAACTCTAACGCTAATTTTCATGTGAAAAAAAGCCATGAGACCATAGCTTGTTGCTTTCTTTTAATGGAAACTGGTGGGAAGCAGAGTTAAATTCTTCACAAACTTGGTTTGAAGTATTTTCATTCATTTTTGTGCATTTAAGAGGCATTTTACTGGAGGTTGGTCCGTGAGCTCTGTTCCAAGGGTTTGAGTGCATTTGAAGTGGACTTTTAAGCCTTCCACCCACTGTATGATGCTATAAATCGGTGGATAGGCTTAGTTAGGATAGATAAACATTTTTGCATTGTTTCTTGTCTAGGGGAGGTCAACATTATAATTTTTGGTGATGCCCTAGATGGCATTTGGGGTGTTTTTGCATGAAAAAGTGAGGTTAGAGAGGGTAAAAGTGGGAATTTTTTGAGGGAAGTCACTTTTCTTGTTCTTTTAAGCTTGTACAGGATTATTCAAGGGTGTTGGAGTTTGTGGTAAAGTCTGGGGAAGTATGCAAGTAGGTTTTTCGATAAACCCTTGCCAAATTTGAGCAATTTGAGGGTTTTGTGGAATAGGGTCTTAGGGGGAAAGTTCCAGAGGAAAAATGGGAAAATTTGAGGTTTTTTCATCTGTTGAGTGCTTCCCCAACAAGTTTTGGGGTTTTTGAAGTGTTCCAAAGGTGGTTGCTTTGGAAATTTGGCCTATTTAGCTAGGTTGAGCAGCGCAGTTTGCATGATTTGTGAAAGTTGTTCCAAAGGAGTCCTAGGTGAGTTGGAAGTATGTTGAAGGGGACTAAAATGGGTGTCTAGAATGATGTCTAGTTTCAGGAGTTGTTAAATAGATATAAGAGTTAAGTTGAGAAAGGTGTTTAGGAATCCCTTCTATTGTGAAAGTGAGTGGTTTGCCATCCTTGGTTGCATCAACTAACCATCAACTAGTCCTCTATTTCCAAGGTGCTCTTGCACCATTTTCCAAGCATCCATATAGCTTGTTTGAAAGCACCTATTTTAGGCTTTTAGCCATAGCAACAAGGTAGTGAACTGTTTGATAAAATGCTTTGGTAGACGTACGAAAAATGTGGTAGCATATACAAGGCAGTGAACTGTTTGAAAAAATGCCTCAAAAAAAGGTGGTCTCATAGTGTTGGAATTCCATGACAATCTATAGTAATTTTCCTGTCATGGCATTCCATCACCATGAGACCACATTTCTTTGAGGCATTTTATTTAAACAGTTAATTGCCTTGTCTATATTATTGCTTACTATTATGCTTTGTTAGATTCTTTCCAAGAATCCATAGCTTGTTCGAAAGAACTTGTTTTAGGCTTTTAGCCATAGCAGCAAGGCAATTAAATGTTTGATAGACATGTATGAAAAATGTGATAGCATAGACAAGGCAGTGAACTGTTTGAAAAATTTCCTCAATGAAATGAGGTCTCATGGTGATGGAATGCCATGACAATCAACAAGGTAGTCAACTGTTTAAAAAAATACCTCAAAGAAATGAGGTCCCATGGTGATGGAATTCCATGAGAATCAAAATTGCTTTTGATTGTCATGGCATTCCATCACCATGAGACCTCATTTCTTTGAGGCATTTTTTCAAACAGTTCATTGCCTTGTCTATGCTATTGCTTACTATTATGCTTTGATAGAATTTTTCCAAGCATCCATATCTTTTTTGAAAGCACTTGTTTTAGGCTTTTAGCCATAGCAACAAGCCAGTGAACTATTTGATAAAAAGCTTTGGTAGACATGTATGAAAAATGTGGTAGCATAGACAAGGCAGTCGACTGTTTGAAAAAAAGCCTCAAATAAATGTGGTCTCATAGAATTCCATGACAAGCAAATGCAATTGATAGATGCTCCTAGTTATTAGTTATGCAATGTGAAGTAATTGCATAACTACTTAGGTTGACTTTGTAAAAACTATATTGTAAATGAAATTTTTTCATCTATCAGCATCTAGTTGTTAGTTATGCAATGTGAAGTAATGCTTTGAGTTTGAAAGATGTGCAATGCAATGTAATCAGTGATATGAATATAAACTACATAATATAACCATTATTTTTTATGCTATTGTACATTGATATTTAACCATTGCTCAAGATTAAATTTTCAAAGAGTTTAATCATGCACATGAGGAACAAATTAAATTTCAATTATCAACTTCTATATATCAAATTATCCAATAATCAATTGTATGTCCATATACAAAAATGGCATCGACGCCAACTCAAACAAAGTTTTACAAAATTTGGCATATGCCATCTCGACATCTATTCAAAATTTACATGCCAAAATGTCTATCTCATCCTAAACTACTGGTGGATCATCAAAATGGAGCCTCTTTGAAGCACTCTTTGGCTCTGAAGGTAGCTGCACAAAAAAAATTCAAACCACAATTGAGATTAGTTATACTATATAATTTAAAATCGAATAATTAACATCAAAATCAATACACATTGAATTTTAATTGAACTCTAAAATTGAAATCTTGATTACCTGAAATATACGTCTCTTCAAAGGGTCGGGAATCCTAGAATATTCCCCTCTCAAAGAACCAACAAAACCAACTTTTGAAATATCAATCTATATATGTGAACAAAAACATAAAATTGATCCAAGTTAGCATACAATTTTCGGTAATAAGAACATATTTACCAAACACAAAATAAAATAAACACATACCTCTTTAGGTTGATCTTTTTCTTTATCTCCTTCAAGTGTTTCGACACATCCTCCTTGAGGTGTTTTAACACCTACCCCTTGAGGTTTTCCAATACCTACTCCTTCAAACGTTGTGACACTTGTCAACAACGATGTATAGCTCATAACCGCTTGTACATAAAAATGACAAGTACATATGAAACTACCAATCTATTTTGATGTATGTATAATCAATATAAGATCTTAAAAATCTTAATTCAATCGAATTTGAGTTCAATTACCTTCCCCTTATCTAACATTGCACCTCCATAGTCTGGACAAGGCTGCACCTCACTCACACTAGGTATTTCCTACAAGAGGAAAATAAGATAAACATATAAGTTATTATATAATTTCATTAATCACAATTCAAATGAAAAGCAAGTATATAATAAAAAAATGTAAACGAGTGAGTGCAAAAATATATACTGTGTGCATGTCGAGGCCAAATGAAATGGCCCTAAAGGTGCTATTAGTCACCTGTGTGAGCTCCTCCTCAAACATCAACTTTTAAATAGACCATGTAAATAAATATTAGTACTTGATACTATCTCTTATTAATATTCATTTAAAAACAAATGCAAGTTATGAATTTACAACTTAAATCTTACCTGTGTCACTATTCTAACATCCCCCTCTCTAGTAGGAGAGGACTCTGTAGGGTGTGCTCCACTCCCCTGCATCTGATCTCCTATAATGTCCACATCATGGAGGTCATAATCAGAAGTGTTCAAGGGATTCTTAGCGGGTTGAACAAGAGGACCCAAGCATATCTGGTGGCACATAGTGCAAGTATGTAGCACACAAATATGTGGACCTAAGGAGGATGATGTAGCAACACTCGATCCATCACCAACATCACCAGAATGTGGCTGAGCTACTGTAGAAGTATGCGAAACCAAAAGACCACTCAAAGAGTGAATAGCCTGAATAGGTTGTGTGGCTGCATCCTCGATAATATCTGGATGATGTACTAGAGGTGGTAGAGGAAGGGGAGGAGGGGGAACATATGGGCACTGGACTACTCTAACTGCCTCTGGTCTATCCTGGGGCATACCTCCACCAATGCCCTAGAAGGGTTTAATGTCAAAGTAATTGACATGATGCCCTAACACAAAATTAGCATATAATTTTTTAATAAAGTAAAATGGTATATCACTATTGTTGTTGGGTGGTTTATCAAAAAACCATACACCCCAAAAGTTATCTACAATGTCCTTATTCGTGCACCATTTTATAGAAAGTTTTGGTTTATTAACATTAACTGGCAAACCAGTGTAGGGGTTAGCGAATAAAGAGGCTATATGGGATTTTGTTATTTGGAGATCTTTCACATCATCGTAAGACAATCCACAGGAGTAATATTCCCTCATGGTTTCTTGCCATGAAAGAAAGGCATTATGTTGGGTGGAGAGGGTTTCTATATTTTTAATTATTTCCTGCAATGTGTTTGTCATCTGGGATAATCGAGGGATTGTATTATAAACATCACAAATTCCCCTCAATTGCTCCAATTTTTCACTAATTAAGTCTTCAATTGATGGCCGCGGAGGTGGTGGAGTGTTTGGCATTTGTGCATTTTCATTCTCAGCCATAATACCTGATTAAAGTTAAAAACTAATTAATCTAATTGAAATTACACAATATAAATGAAATTATTGTAAAAAAACCCTAGTTTTTAATAAAAATCCAAAAAAAACCCTACTTTTTAACAAAAATCCATAACAAACTCTAGTTTTTAATAAAAATCCATAAATACACTAGTTTTTAATAAAAATCCATAAAAAATATTAGTTTTTAATAAAAATCCATTGTAAACTCTAGTTTTTAATAAAAATCAATAAAAAACCCTACTTTTTAATAAAAATCCACAAAAAACTACATAAAATTATACAAAACTAATAGAGAAATTGATTAAAACAAAAATAAAACCAAAAACTTACCCTAGAAATCAGATATCTGCTTGAAATCGGATATTTGATTTGCAAACGTTGCTCTCACTGCCCGCACTCAGCTTTAAAATGCTTCAAATAATTTTAAAAGCCTGCTTCAATATCTATTCATACCCAATCCAAATCGGATATCTGATTTGGATCGGATATCCGATATCTGATTCTTGCCTTGGGCATTGCTTTGGAGCAATGTACTGAAACCCAAGCCAGAAAAAAGTCAACTCAGGATTTCACATTTTTTGGTCGATGCAAAACACAACTTTTTTCACATCGCCACTTTTTGGCCCATCATGATTCTACACATACCTTGTAGCTTAAATGAAATGTAGATGACAAAAATGAGGAGAAAGAAAATGATCACAACTACCCCAACAATGAAGCCTCCAACAAATGAATGTCTTTAATATTTGCACACATAAGATCGAGGAAAATTGTTGGGGTTGTTTAGGGGCTTGCCTCAGTCAAACCCCTATTTTGGTGTTCCCACCTCCACAAAAAACTAAATAGATAGATAGATAGACAAATAAATAGACAAGATAGTAAAATGCATAGACAAGGGATGTGAGAAATACTAAGATTCTCAAAGACACAAGACAAGTAGATAGATATCACCTACAAGGCTTGAGGAAGCCAAAGAGAGATGGAGAGAGATAGTTGTGAGAGCCAAGAGAGTTATAGACAATGTTGACATGAGAATGTGAGAGTGTTGTAACAATCAAGAGAGATGTGCAAGCTTGAGAGAGTGGGAGAAAGAGAAAAAAGAGTGTCTCCAAGAGAGAAAGACCAAGAAGATCCAATGGATTGGAAAGATAGATTTTAAAGAGAGAATACGAGGGAAAATAAGATTCTCGAGCCGTTACAAGGCATCTCAAGCCGTTACCATTGACAAAAGGTAAGTGACAAGTGGCAAGGCACTCGAAGATGACCGTTTGAATGTTTAAATTTCATGGGATGCTAGCGAGGTGTGCATGCGTCTGGGCGGTGCACTAGTGTCCAGAAAAATCACACTCAAAAGTGGTGGAAACAAGGAAAACACAAAGTTTGATGCAAAGGTGATACACAAAGGTAGCTATTGAGAAGGGGTCTTGAGCATCCTGAGAGGGGAAAAGGTTGATGCACAGGCTAAAATGAGCCTACACAAATACTAATGGAGTGGACACTAAAGTGCATATAAAGTTGTAGGTGAAATTAGAAATGGGTACAATTTTAAGACACTACATATATTATATGCTTATTAAGTATATCCAATTTGAAATAATTAGTCTAATAAGTATTAGATTATTAGTTATTTATGAATGGCGGTTGTTGAATAGATGTGATTAATACCCCTTCAAGTATTATGAAACACTTTCTCCTCTATTTAAGGAGGTTCTCTCTCATTTGAGAGTATGAAAAATTGGAGATATATAGTGAATTATATTACTAGGCACGTGAATTATTATTGGAAATGTGGAATTAAGGAGAAGTGGTTCTCCAAGTTTAGTCTATGTTAGAATAGACCATTTTTGTAAGTGCTTTAATAAAATGATGTTTTATGGGGTTTTTAATTCAAAAGGGTTTCCCCATGTATATATTGTGTAATGTGTGAAATTTATACTTGTATTATTCTCATTTCATTTGTTTTATTTTTTTTTATAGTGATTAGTATCCTATTATACTATTTTTTAATAAGGATGAATTCCAATATATTTGAAGAAATTACAATATAGAAATTTTCCCAAATTTCATTTTCTTGTTAAGTAAGATTTAACTAGGTTTTCACACTTGGATCAAGTTGTTCTTCAAATTTTCTAGACACTACCACTCTTGTATGAAATCACCAATAGTAACCAAGTGGAAATATTATCATTCAATCCAAAAGAAATAAAATACCTAACATTATGCCAACCAAGTAAGAATGAAGAAATAATAGAAATGACTCCTAGTGATTGGCTACAAATGATAGCCCCAATAAAACCACTTCAATCAAAAGCAAAAAATTATTCAAGCAACCTAAAATTTCCATTAGCCATCAAATTTGTTAATGTTGAAAAATATAATGACTCAACCAATCAACCCTTTAACCCATCATGAAGGTTAAAATGGATATTATTTTACATTATAATTCATTTATAAAGTAAGAATAGTTATGGAAGAATTTTCTTGATTTTAATCTAAAATGAATGGTTTGGCAATGCTTGTAAATGTCCCAAACATTTTACTTTGATAGAATTTTTTTGGGAGGGTTCCTCTTAAAGCATGCTTGTAGATTTGGTTAACAAGACTTGGGTCTTGCATTATTTTTGTTCAAGATCTCACTAAAGGGCCTTTTTTTTCTTTTCTAAAGCCAACCATGTGGAAGTCATTCATAAACACAACCCTAATTTTTTATGCTTCCTTTTTGGACTTATAGCCTTGGACTTGAGACTTTGTTCTCTAAATAAAGGGTTCTTTTTGTTCCCTTTTAGGTGGAATTCTTGGGTTTACCTTTACCATGTTAAAAAATTTAGACCACCATTGCTAACTTTCTTGACAAAGTTACAACTATCAAGCCAAAAAAAAAATTCTTGTCTTATCTTAAAAATTGAGTCTATGTCAAGGTTTACCTATTTGAATATTTATTATAAACCATGGACACTCAAACTAAACAAATGCATCATACACAATGGGTTATTTATCTTAATTTTCCAAAAACTTGTTTTAGGTGACAATATTTTTATCATAATATCAAGTATCATCCCTTAGCTTCCCCTCATTTAAATCCCACTCCTTAGCCTTATACTAATACTCTCCTTCCTAAAAAGAAGGCTGGACCACAATTTGGAATTGTAAAACTAATTGAAAGCCTAGAATATTGGAGATCATGTTAAGAATCCAAATAGTACTAGAAATCAAGAGTAATAGTGTTGATTGGCATAGTTTTAAAACATCAAGGCAAAGAGAAAGTGGTGATTCTCTCCAAGCGAGTATTACCTAGTGAGGTGGATAAGCCTAAGTTCAACATAATTCCTTAGTTGGATTTGATTTTATCTTCTTAATCAAATAATATTTCTCATTCTCCTACTTCCCTTACAATGAGCCTATAACATTCTCACAATCCTTCTAGGTGACTAGAAGAGGGATAATATATCCTAGGTAAAAGGAGATTGTATATCCCTAAAATTTAGTCAAGTAATTTTTTCAATAAGATTTTTTGTAGAATTGTTATGTCACTCTTAGTGTGTTGTATAGTGATGATATGATGCTTGATTATTGTAAATGAATTTTCTCAATTAGAATGTTTTTGGCCTTATGGACCTCTCTAGGAAGTATTTAGTGAGAGATAGTTGTCAATAGTTTTTATATTTGGATGTCCTTTGTTTATAAGAAATTAAAATAACTACTTTTTTTCTTTTTTGTTGTTTTCCAAGTTACTGTAATGTCCTAGATCAAAATAATAATACAAATACAATTCTTATCTTTCAACAAAAACTTATTATTTTATTAACAATACTATTGGCCCTAGAATTCAATTATATCTTAGATAACATAGATTTTAAAATATTGTTTATGCATAAGAAATGTTATTACATTAAAAAAAACTATAGAAATGACTCCTAATCTTCTTATTATAATGAACAAAAAATAATGTATGAAGTATCAATCTCTATCTTATTACATTAATGGTGTTATTATATTTAAATAGTTTTGCAATATTAGTAACTACAAAAAATTCATACCAACAACAATGGTAAATCAGATCATTACAATGTGGTTGGAGGTTGCATCTAATGAAGCTCAAATACAACCACTATATGAGATGGTTCTCTAAAAATACTGGGGTTTTTATCCTAGGATTCACATTCTTGAACACAAGTTCTACAAATAAATTTTTAACAGAATTGATTAAGTTTAGCTAATCCTCTTAGATGAAAACATTTTCTCTTTTATATCCTCCACAAATAGATAAGTCCACCACCATGCACACCCATAACTTCAAATTTGAGTAGTGATCAAGGGTGGGAAATTTTCCACTTTGAAAATAATGGTGTCAAAAATAGATTGCTCCAAATATATTAAAATATGCTAGGAAGATAGGAGGTAAATATAAACATAGACAGATATATTAAGAGTCAGAGTTTTTCCATAACATTAGACTCAACTAAAGGACAAGGGACTAGGGGTCAAGCAATAGGGATAGTAGGATGGAGATGTATGACAATCTAATAGGAAGAGGTGAAGAGAAGACTAAGAAGAAAATACATACTCAAGAAGAGAAAATATAAATAGGAGATAGAAACAAGGAGGGCATAAGTAAATCTAAAATTTACTCGAGCTTGTCCAAAAGTTTGCTCAGTGTTCGAAACTTTGACGGAACCAAAGGTAAAATGGGAACTAGATAGTAGGAGCGGGAATCGGGGACAAATCTGGACTTTTGGACATTTAATCCTATCGAGTCTTGAAGTTCTAATAGGAACTAAAGAAGTAGAGACGAAAGTTGGGAACAAACTTGGACATTTGGATTTTGGTCCAAATGTTCCTTCGAGATCCGAAGTTTCAATGAGACTTAAGAAGAAGCGGAAACAAAAGTTGAGAAATGACATGGACATTTGGATTTTGGTTCAAATGTCCCTTCGGGATCCAAAGTTCCAATGAGACTTAAGAAGAAGTGGAACTGAGAATGAAAAATAAATTTGGAAATTTGGAACTTTGTCCAAATATCTGATTGAGACCCGAGGTTTTGAAAGGACAACTTCAAAGAAAGGGAAATCGAGAACCCAAAAGGAAAACAAATTTTTGGATTAAATCCAAAATTTTGTTCGAGACCCAAAGTCATGAAAGGATAAGATCGAAGAAAAGGGAAAGTGGGAATTGGGGATGGACATGGACTTTTAGACTTGGTCCAAATGCCCATTCAATACCTGAAACTACTATGGAACCTTTTTGAAAGAAAAGAAGAAAGGGGAATTAGGGATGAACCTGGACATTTGGACTTGGTCCAAATGTCCGTTTGGGACTCAAAACCTCGATGAAACCCAACTCGAAGGAAAATAAGAAAGAGGAATTGAGACATACCTGGACATTTAGACTTGGTCCAAAAGTTTGTTCGAGACCCAAAACCCTAAAAGGACGTAAAGTAGGAAACATAAGGATTTAGCCAACCTTTTGGGATTGTTTGAAAATGGGTTTCTACTATAGCTTGGTAGAGGAGTAATGCAACTACCAGAGGATATTTGAGCATCATAAACCATTTATATTTCTTAGATCAATTATGATCAGAATAAAAGGGGGACCGTAAAAAGTGAAAATATTTTGGAAATTTTTGCAGGATGACTACTTACTAATCATGGAATACAGAGGTCTTATCAGTCCATTAGGAACACAGTCATAAGGGGAACTTGTAGCAACTGGCCTTCCTTAGAAAACACAACAAAACATGTGTAGGCTTGTAGATGGAGGAAAAACAAAACATCCAGAATCATACATTCCCTTACAGAGAATGTAGAGTTTGTAGCAACACTTCTTGGAAAAGCAACACTAAGCAAAAATGTACATGAACTCTTGAAACCCCTCAAAAATAAAGTTTGAGATCAATCATGTTAATTGGAATTGGAAGAGCCTCACCATCTAGCCTAGAGATATAGAATGAAGTGGCCTCCTTACAGCTGATGATGACATATGGACCACTCCAAATGACATCAAAATTGGAATTATTTCTTACTTTGGCTCTATCTGCATCCCATTCAACACCAAGTCCTTCCTCAAACACTCTAGGAACAAATTTCTTGTCAAAATTTATCTTGAAGAGTGCTTGGTGAGTCTTAAGGATATGCATGGCCTTGTTCTTGGTCTCTTCTAAGTCCATTAGCTCAACCAACCTCACCATCATGACATCATTTTCTAATAATTCTAGTTGTTGTGCTAACTCAAGAGAAAGTAGCTCCAATGATAATGGTAGCCTTGCCTCCCTTCCATAAACCATCATTAAAGGGGAATTGCAAATAGCTCTCTTGGGAGTGATTCTATCAACTGAAAGGGATATCTTTAATTTGTTATTCCAAAACATCTAATTATCCTCAATAGTCTTTTTAATTATCTTGATAAGGTTTTTTTTCTAACACTTAGCTAAGCCATTGCCCTGAGGAAAATAATTTTATGAGGTTTTCAAGTAGATACCATGTCTAACTACCCACTCCCTGATTCGGGTACCAACAAAAACTTTAGAATTAAAGATGATGGTGGAAGGGGCACCAAACCTGGCCATAATTCCACCAATAAATTCAAAAATTGGAGCCTCGATAACATCCCTTAATGTAATTGCCTTTGTCCACCTCGATAGCATCCCTTAATGCAATTTCCTTTGTCCACCTAGTGAAGTAGTTTGTGGTTGTTAGAATGCATTTATGACTAGTGCTAGATGTTGGATTTATCATACCAATACAATCTAACCCCCATTGTGTAAATGGATGGTTTGCTTGAATGGGATGAAGAGGAAAGGAAACTAACCTTTATTTTATAAAGAAAAAAACACACTTCATGCAATTTCTTACCCATCTATGAGAATAATTAAATAAGGTTGGCCAATAATACCCAACCCTCATTATTTTAGTAGTAGTGGTCCTTGCAAAAAAATGGCCATCTGAAGAGCCTTAATGAAATTATTCCAACAATCCACTGGCATGATTTTGTTCAATGCACCTTAACAACGCTCCATTGAGGTCTTTTTTGAAAAGTACATCATCCACTAAGACATAGGGGATGGATTACAATATGATTTGTCTTCTTTTGGTCCTAAAACTATGCAAGTGTGGAAAGTATCACAAATTCAAAAAAATATAGATTGAATGCATATAAACAGAAAGCATAAGAGAAAAGTACAGAAATGATGGAACCTAGCATTCAAATTTGATCTAAATTGGATGGACTAGGGTGAGGACACCCTAGTCTAAAAGTGAGGGGTTTTTTGGATTTTAGGACCTGTACAGTAGCATCATAATATGTAGGTGCTTCTCTATCAGAATCAACTTCTAAACTTTATCAGTTAGCTAATAATTGATCTTTCCCTAATTTGATGAAAGAAGATGTGTACATGCTTGATTTAGGTTTTAATGTATTGAGATATCCATTCTTCTCCAATCCACTTCAAATTTGTAATCTACAAGAAAGAGAAGAGAGGAAGGGTTGTGTCATATAGGGGCTCACCAAAGTCAAACCCCATTTTGGTATTTCCACCTCCATAAATGGTTATGATGATGTTGGATAAAGAGTGTTTACCCTAGGTCGAGCAAAGGAAAATGAATAAAAATTAATAATAAATCACTATGGTACAACTTACCATTCAAATTTGCATTCCTTGATAGAATAAATCTATTTGACACATCTCATGCAAGGAGAACTTGATAGTTATTTGAAGATCCTGCAAGTGTTAGTACTCACAATGTTAATAAACACAAAACATGAAACATCTTACTTATGTATGAACATGGATTTTATGATGCATTGAAAACATGATCTTAAATGATAAAAGTGTTGTGGAATCTTACTTATTCTACTCTTGGATTTCCTCAATTTCTTTTTAGGATGCTCAATTGATTTTCAAATTGCTTAGATTGCCTAGGTGTTTGAATGGAGAAAAAGACTTATATTTATATTTGTTTCAACATTTCTCGCATTAATTATTTTGATAAGAAAAAAAAATGAATTTAAAATTGCAAACATATTGATGCCAACAATAAAATACTAAATTTTGGGCCAAAATAGGGTAGACAAGGGCAAGGGCACCCTAGTTTGGACCCTTTTTTTTTTAGACTGTAGGAATTGGTTGGGTATCTGTCCCCCCATAAACTGTAGTGCGCTTGGTAAAAAAAAATTCACATGACCAGTGGCACTGGTGCGAAACACCCTCCGGTACCACGGGTTTGGGTGGAGACTAGACCTCATGACCACTTGCCTACAACAAGATTATTTAGCCAATCAAGCTAGGCCCCTCGCCCCAAGTCTAGACCTATTTTGAATATGAGTTTCTTGTGAGATAAATAATTAATTTAATTTATGTAGTGTAGGAAATTGTATACCTTTAAAATTTCACACTATGTTTGGGTCCCTTAATTTATTGGACTCAATTAAGCTTTTAATTTTCCAAATTATGCATTCCAAAGCCTTATTCTTATCGTTTTTTGAAAGGGGAACCAACATTAAATAAATGCATTTAATAATTAAATTGCCTTAGATCATGTGTGTTTTGGAAGTATAGGCCAAGACCCATTAGCCCATGGGTGAATGCGTCCCCTTTATGAGCCAAAACCCAAATTAAAATATGTTTTTGGTGGAATTTTAATGATCCAAATTCAAATTGTAAGTTTTGGCTTTTGGAATCCAATTTTTGAGAAATTAGATAAACACCTATAAGTACATAGCTATTTTACCATTTGAAATCTAAGCAACATAATCTTGCAAGAGGTGAACTTCAAGAGCATATGTTACTATCAAGAGTATTCAAGAGAAACAATATTAGTAGCAATCAAGATCCTAACATCATGTCAAATTTTATGTATGTTCTTGTTCTCGTGAAGGCTAACAAGTGTTGTAGGTCTTCATGAATTCAAGCATTCAAGAAAATCAAGAAAGAAAGATCCAATTCCCTTGAAATGATGTGTAGGTCTTCATTCCTTCAAGGAAGCTATTGAAGGGTGGTGAGTTGTAGAAAATTGTCCATTCATCATTTCCTCCTTTTCCATTAAGGTTTTTATCATTGACATTGCAATTGTGAAAGTGGGAACCCTATTGATGGGGTTTGACTGAGGAAAACCCCTATATGGCACAAAAAATTTCCCTCTTTTTGTATGTACAGGTTACATGTTGAAGAAGGATTGAAGAGATCTTGAAGAGAAATTTTGCATTGTTACATTTTTATCATCATTCTTGTCAACCTATAGAAACTTAGTTGCAGAGTTCATTTCTGACATTTCGACAAATTTGTAGGTGGATGACAACATGTCTGATCTAGCACCAAAGGACTATAAAAAGTATTTTTGGAAGCCTAATCAAAGAACCATTCACCTAAGGGCGAACCAATCCTACACATTCCAAAATCAACTTTTGGTGACAAGTACATGCTCTCTGATACCTCCCAAATCCCAAATCTACCTGCAAAGTGTTGTTCTAGTCTGTTTATTTTTGATAATTTACATTTTACATATTAGGTCATATAGCTCAATTAGTTTCATCACTTCAAATCATTCCTAATCATCCTAAGGCCTTAAAGAATTCACCAACCCAGGTTTTATTAACTCACCATTGAGGTTGAAATTCAATCTCTTGGATTTTTGGTTGGTATTCTAATGAAATATGGGAAGAGGCCCATTGAATCCTAAATTATTTGCATTGAGGACCTAGGATCACCCCCCTTTTACCAACATTTCAATTTCCCATAATTAATTTTATTTCTAAAGATGACAAAAAAATGGATAATTAATAAGCATAATTAGGCCCAAGCACATAAGAGGAATGAAACATAGTGTGAAATTGTCAAGGGTGAAAATTTATGATACTACATTTATCCCCCACTTTTGTGAGAGTATGAACTTACACTCATATTCACACTAAAGTAAGGAGAAGCCAAGATTTTTTTTTTTCGTTGAAACATTAGATATGTAAGATGACATTGAGCTAAGGGATGTGCTAGCCCTCAGGCTCAAGATCTTACTAATCAACAATGCCAAGAAAAAAGAATGCACATACACATAAGATACAATGCAAAAAAAGATATATGATAATCAAACATAAAGCATACACACTGAAGACACAAAACAAACATACAATAAACATAATGTAAAATATCTATGCAAACATGGTGCAAACAAAAGGGTATGACATCACAGACTAGCAAGATCCATAGATTTATTACTAGGATCCATACCATGAGATATCCATAAATAATAGGCTAGAGATGTTTGATATTTGCTAGGTGCCCCATGAATAGATAAAAGGCATCACCAAATAGTGAAGTTTGGTATTCACTAGGTGATCTTGATAAGAAACAACACAAGTGATTGAATTCCAATATTCACTAGGTGAGTTTCAACAAAGGTAGAAAATAAAAACATACAAGGGCTAGTGAATTTTGATATTCACTAGGTGAGTTCTCATGTCAACTGTACAAAGAACTATAACAAAAAGCCTATTGTTTGATAAATAACTCTGATAAGATGCTACAAATAAGATAAATATGCCATGAAATCATCACTAGGTTCATAGTAAGTGAACAAAGTGAAGAACACAATGGAATGCCTACCCCCACCTTAAAGTAATTGCTAAATCTGATTAAGAGCAATTGCCTTTAAGGTAGAATAAAGTGATTTGCAAAAATTATGGGCATGAGAGCTTGTTGAGAAACCCTATGCCAAGTGATATGTTCCAAAAAAGCTAACTAATGACAAGGGGTTTCCCCCAAAGTAAATCCATATAATTAGCAACACAAAATAGCACATGATGGTCAGGGATCCAAAGATCTAGAGTTAGTATAAATGAGAGATAATGTATATCAATATGATCATATTCTAAATTGACATCATTCCCCAAATACTTTTGGAACTACAAAAACAAGGAAGAAATAACACATGGAGAAAAATTAAATGTTTTTGGGTCAACATGGAAGAGACCTAAATGTCCCAGCACTTTGCATCATTCCCAAAAGGAACAAAAGAAAGATATTCATGACATAAAGGAGAATGAAGATACAAATAGATGAATATCATGAGATGTTTGTTCTCTTTGTATCCTTGTGCCAACCAAAACATAAAGGATCATCCAAAAAGAACTAAAAAACATAAATACATTCCAAGAAAAACATTACAAGGTGATCATGTTATGTGCAAGTAAATGACAAAGACACCAAGGGGGTGCTATACATGCAAGCTAATCTATAACAAATTGTTTGCAACACAATCTTGCTCATCATAAATAGAAGGTGGACAATATGATAAAGGGACTTTTACGAGTGTAGTACAAGGAGATATAATAGTTTCAACACACAATGAGTCACTCATTGGAGGAGGATCATCACGGTTGCCCCCATCTAAATTTATTAATTTTGCAAACATAATAGATAATTCAATATGATCTTATTGTGTATTAATTCTATCTTCTAAATTAGTGTCAGAATATACCAAAATTGGTTGTATACTAGTGCTATCATTTTGATCACAAGCACTATCAATCATGTGAGTATCATTTGGGGTATATGGTAGGGAGGGAAGTGAGATTTTTAATCTTTGGCTAGGTTGGAAAAGATAGGGTTTGACTTCACAATTTGGCGACAAAGGTGGAGTGATATCAAGTGATGATGAAGATGGATGGGTGGAAGGTACTGTTTGTTACCAAAATTTGCACCCGATTCTGAACTACACAAGTTTCAACAATTCTGGTAAAACATTGGATTCACTTCTATGTGGGATAGTTGGAATGAAGTGAAACCTCTGGGTTCTAGGCCAGATCCTATTTAGATAATCATCTGAATGCACTTAAATCACTCCAAAAACTTGAAGGGGAAAAAGGATAGAAAGAAAAATAGACAATAAACAACTGTTTTTAAAATTTTCCAAGGTGATACACCGAAAAAAATATGATATCTTGTTTCAACAACACATAACAATGAAAATTTGACAATACAAAGCGTATAAAACCTAACTTTGGTATATGAGCCACTACATAAAATATTTTATAGAAATGTATTAAACTAGTTCTAGACTTTAACTTAGTAGGAAAATATAAAATCCTCACAACTAACCAGGCCTGAACTAGATCAAATTTCACAATCTATAATCTATTTAGCTATAAGATCTTCACTTCAAACACAATTTCAAGACATAACATGTAGGATTAAAGTAAATCTCAACATGAAACATCAAATTGAAAATAGGAAAAAACATACAAAAGTGAACTCCAAAGTAGGTCCCATAAAGCTCTTGAATTATCAGAAAATGACTGTGAAGAAGTCCTCAAAATATCCTGAGTTACAACTGCCAAAAGAACACAAACTTTGGCACTAAAAGTCTCCAAAAGTATCTGTTACTGAATGTAGAAGAACTGACTATAAAAATGAGCTTCACAACTCATAAGTACAACTCACAACCACCCAGGGTCGGATCCAGAAAAATAGCGCCCAAAATAGGACACCCCACTTTCTAAAAGAAAGTCAGATACATGGAAAAGACTCCCTAAGTCAATAACCACCCTATGACTCAGCAAAACAACCTCTGAAAGCACTCCAACTAGCAATAAAGACATCCTAACTGCTTGAGAGAAGTCAAATACGACCCCTGAATCTTCTCTAACATCCCTAGATACCCTCCTAATGTTTGTAAACTGCAAACAATCTCCCAATATTCTTTCAAAAGGGATTAGACTTTAACAATTCTCATAAAAGAAAGTAAGGGTACGCATCTTATCCTTGCATAATAATAGACACATGATTTAAATGATTTATAAGGTCATCATAAAAATCATGAGTTTTACATTCATACTCTAATGCAAGAATAAAAGGGTATAGTGTATTTATTGTTTACAAGGTTGAAGTGGCAAATGAGTCATAAGACTTAAGGCATATTAGTAATTCTTTTATTTAAAACAAAAATAAAAATGCAATAAAGCATCGATATGCATTAGCCATTAGGGTAAAACCCTAAAAGACAAAAATGTGAAAAAAAATGCAAGGCATTTTCACTTTGTTTTTCTGGAATCATTTGGATGAAGCTAAGTCTGCCGCCATTGGGAAAACCCTAGCTGAGCTTTAAAGCTTGAAATCTCTGCCTTTTCGCCATTTTCTTTGCAGATTCTGGAGATATGAAGCAAGGTAAGTCTAATTATGTCTTCAATTTAAGGAGATTCCTGCATATTTCAAAGACTGTTATAAACTTTTTGGCCTCTGAGGCCGCGACTTCTACATTTCTTTCTTTCAGTATTTCTATCCTTCCTTCAGTAACTAATGCCATTTTAGTTGCTGGAATATTGGATACTTTGCTTGAGCACTTTGCATTGAGAGTATTTTGTTAGAAACCAAGATCAGATTTGCAAACCAAAATAGACCTTCCACAGAAGAGAAAAAAAAAGAAGCAAGAGATTTGCAAAAGATGTGCAAATTGATATATTCAAAAGTACAAATAATTACAAGAGATAATTTGCTTTATAAAAGCAAAGATGCATAAACCTAATCTTATCTTGAGCAACAAGATAGCTCAACAAGATAAGGATAAAACCTATAACTTAGGAATTAAATATGCCTAAGTAAACTTATGCAAAGTGTAATTAATAATTAATTACACCAACACCCCCCCATAAGTGCAACTTAGGGAGAAGCAAATTATTATGCAAATATGAGTCCCGACAACAAGGCCTGATCAGGTACTCATGTAAAAATGCAAAGAGAGAGAAATCCCAGTGGGAAAACCCCCCCCTCAAAGAGATGAACTGCTGCGAAGAAGCACTAGAAGAACTCTGATGAAGCAACACTGGAACCCCAAATCTGGCAAGCAAGGAAAGATACTTTTGTCTACAATTGAAACCAAAAACGGAATCACAAATGCAACAGCAGACCCGATGCCAAGGAACACTAGAAACTCACATACTGGATCAACCTTGGGATCTGTAAGCAACAGTAGATGAAAGGATGAATGGACCCATAATGATGACAAATCTGGAAGTTGTGTCTCTCGAAGCCAATGCCAAACTGAAACTAAAATTTCCCATAGGATGAGTACCATCAAGATTCTGAAACATTAACCATAAAACATGGCCCTCAAATGAGAAAGAGCTGAACCAATGTGGATCAAGAACAATAAAATCCCAATGTGAAGTGTGAACCGAAGCAAACCAATGATGTGTCTAGCTAAGCAAGAAATAAGCTAAGGGAAACAACAGAAAACCAGACAAACTCATGCGAGTTGTCACCAATACTAAAGATGGATGCAAGAACCCCCCTTAATGGAACTTTATATCAGTTCGTTATTACAATACCCAATGATTGCAGAAGGAGAGAATGCAAAACTACAAAAGCATAAGAGAAAATGCAAACCTAGAGCACAAAACAAAAATGAATGCATGCATTAAATAAGTTATACATTTTCTATAAATGACCTCAAATCTGCATAAAGGCTGAAACCAACTTTTCGACATCGTGAAAATCGCGAAAAATGGATAAGCGAGTCAAAAGATATGCATCCTAGAGTGAAAACAGAAACATCTGACTTCCGAGGCCGAAAAAGATATCAAAAATAAAAACCATAAAACCACACCTACACCATTTCGTAGAGTGTCAAAACAGCTTTCCGACAATATCTCGTTTGCAGAAAAAGGACACAGTATGCCCAAGATATGCCCGTTTCCGTGAAAGTTGTCCAAAAAGCTCCGATTTGGCCCCCAGAAGCCCTCAGGGGCTAAAAAAATAAGGCCCCTGGTCGCATGCAAGACTAGGGGCTGGTGCGCAGGGAGCTGGGTCGAAGCCCTCGGTCGCTGATATGACCGAGGCTGGGGCTGTAGATTCGGCGGGGGCTGGGGCCGAGCGCTGGTCGCCCATGGGACCACGTAGGGAGCTAGGAAACCGGCCGGGGGCTAGGCGCATAGCGCCCGGTCCCCCCACATGACCGTAGGAGTTGGATTGGAGCCCGCGGAGGCTAGCAGTGACCAGCGGAGAAGATTGGTGGTGCCACCGGCGGCGGTGGCAGACCGGTGGCCGCTCGGTGGTGCGCGGGAGGCGTGACCAAATACACTAGCTGTGATTTTTTTAATGTTTTTTTAATTTTTTACCGAAATCGATGCCTCGTAAACTGTGCCTGGGGGCCGTACGGCCCTTGAGAAATTTTTTTTTGCCTCTCCGGATGACTGTGTCCAAATCGAACAAACTTTATATGGAAATATGGGTTTTTGGGTGCTGCGAATCCAACGACAAGGTCCGTTTGGGCCCAAAGTGCTTCAAAAATTAGGTGACCCCTAGATCTATCAGATAAATCATCGAGCTTGAAACCCTCGCAGATCTGGCAAACGGTGATGAAAATCAATGAAATAAAAGCCATTTCTGACTTTTTCCAGTGCTCTGAATCCAACGGAAAACCCCGATCTGATCCAAGACGCTACATAAAGATGCTCAAGGATTGAAACCCTTGAGGGACCTCGAACAAGCTCTGCACTGTGTTCCTCCAAAAAATCTGAGAAGGGGCTGCAAATTGAGGCTCTGATACCATGTTAGAAACCAAGATCAGATTTGCAAACCAGAATAGACCTTCCACAAAAGAGAAAAACAAAAATTCAAGAGATTTGCAAAAGATGTGCAAATTGATATATTCAAAAGTACGAATAATTACAAGAGATAATTTGCTTTATAAAAGCAAAGATGCATAAACCTAATCTTATCTTGAGCAACAAGATAGCTCAACAAGATAAGGATAAAACCTATAACTTAGGAATTAAATATTCCTAAGTAAACTTATGCAAAGTGTAATTAATAATTAATTACACCAACATATTTTCTTGATGATTCTCCAGACTTTTCTTGCTCTGGGGTATAATTTTTCCTTTCCTTTAGATTCCCATTGTATATAAGCCTTCAGTTGTACAAGGTCTTCAGGTATAGAGACATCAAAAACATTTATCGCATATCTTGGTATGTCAATGTGGACGTTCTGACCATTCAATTTAAACCATTTGTCGATGGCTTCATATTTCAAAAGAAATTCAATAGCACATATTTTGGGATCCCGAATTTCAATTGTCAGGGAGTGGCATTCCCCATACCTTTTAAAAGGAGTCTAAGTGCTTTTTGTTCATAATTTCTCATTCCAGTAGGATAATGAGATGGAATAACCCAATTCTTATCAGTGAAAAGAAGAACTCCCCAATGAAGAAATAGGGATGTAGTGGCATTTGTGACTTCCAACTCTATGCAAATTGGGGCCCCCTTCTTAATCTGCACCTGCATTCTTAGGCCTCCATCTAGCTGGAACTTGTAGTCAATCTACTCCTTCACCATCTTTCGTTACCAAGTCAAATTTTCCAAGTCTACTAAGATTTATAATTGTAAAAGCTTGTTGGATTGTTGTCCTTTAGCTGGCAGTTCTCCATTCATTGATCATAGCTCTTCTTTTGTATAAAACTGTGCTTTCATGTAAAGACTATAGCAGTCCCTAAGCTTTGACTTGACTGTTATAAAAATTTGCTACACAAAAATGAAATGTTGTTTTAAAATGCTATCTACAGGTATTATTGCATTTCCTTTACCATTTATTCTCACTTGATAATCAAAAACTCCACTAATATGCAAACCTTGAACTCTCTCCATTATCTTGCTGTATGATTGCATGGTTGCATATACAATATCACTAATGATACCATGATATAAAACAATCATCCCCATTTCTTGCCCTGTGCACTCAAGGATAGTTATTGACTGTAGAAATCATAGCTCTTTGACATGATAGATCACTATTCTTAGTCTCTCACTCATCAATACTATTGAACAAGCATCAATTCTTAAATTGAAACTATTTAATTGACATAATCATAAACTCCTGTAGATTACTACCTTGTATGCATTGTAATTTCGCTGAGCATCATGCCATGAATGTCTTTGATTGTATTATTTGATCTGACTATTGTTGTAGCTTCATTCCTCATATGCTTACCAGTGAATTTTTCAACTCATTATTGTGAATGATAAATCCCTTTTCTAGTTTCGCATGGAACTGTGTTCCTGTACTAAAACAATCTTCAATGACTGGCTTTCATGCATCACCAACTGTCACTATGAATAATTATTCTCATATTTACAATGTATGAGAACAAAGCCTCAACCAACCAATAAATGAACTACTTATGACTGTTACTTGACCTTAATACCCAGTTATCAAAGCTTTTGCTGTTGTGGTATATGGCATTGTTACTTTGATATTGAACACAATAGTGCAACTTGCTATTGTCAAAGACCTCTTGCCTGAATCTTCATTACTATGCTACTCTTGATGGATATTGTTTTGGGCCTCAGGGCAGTCATGTTGAATTTTGGCTTTCTCTATCATATTGTTGTTACAAAAACTTCCTTGAATGCTCCAAATTTTCAAACTCTTCTTTTTCAAACATCACTCTTACTATTTAACCCCCTCTGTCATTTTTTACCAACAAGGAAGAGTGATAAAAACATAGTTTTTTGCAGCAAAACTCACAGTATTTGTTCTTCAATTGTTGCTCCTTTGACTCATTATGGGCATAAGGAATACTGCCATTGTTACT
This sequence comes from Sequoia sempervirens, assembly GCA_007258455.2. NCBI lineage: Eukaryota > Viridiplantae > Streptophyta > Pinopsida > Cupressales > Cupressaceae > Sequoia > Sequoia sempervirens. Next base: position 264,007 of record VDFB02349394.1, on the reverse strand, counting down.
TTTGTTTATTGTTTACAGGAAGTTCTGAATTATATTTGTATCCCAAATGATTATTCTCCTTGAATAACTAAAAGCTTGGCATAATAGTATTCCTTTTGATTATCCTTGGATGATGGCTTAATTGAAGCTTAGATCACTACTCACTTAAATTTGCAATGCAATCTGAAAGTAAAATTAACTTGCAGCACTGATATTATTCAAACTTGCATACCATTACTATGAGCTGGGCTCAACCCTTGTGGGAGCCGCATTTGTCTCCACTCATTTGATATGAAAATAATTGCACCTGTAACTGCACATGGAACAAACAAGTTAGAAAAAATGACCATCTTTTGTGTGTACATTGACCAAATGGTTTTCCTAGACACCTAAGGCATTTATTAATCTTTGATGCACATGGAGATAAGTTAATACATGCATAGGTGAATGACATAAATGATCGTGTATGGTTATGACCTTTCATTGCTTAGAGTGCAACTCTAAAACATTGCTTGACCACTGCAGGAACATGAGCACATGGAAACTAGGAAGGACAAGCAATGAGGACAACACCGAAGCGAGACAAACATCAACCAGTCATTTAGGCAATGACTGGTTATCCCTTCTACACGCTTATTTATTTTCCTTCATTTTTTCATGTATTGATTTACCTTTATTTGTATCAAAGAAAAGTCAGTCTCACGACTTGTTGTGTGAGACACATGTACCTTATCACATTCAATAAAGATTACATTTTCAGAAATATGTGAATCTTTCTCTATTACATGCATGTGTATGAATGTAATGGTCTATAGTTGTAATCTTTTCATATTTTTCATTTATACATTTGAATGTGCTGAAGAAGGATAATAAAATGTACCTTATTTTCTCCAGTTTAAAACAAATTCTACCCTTTTGAACCAATGAGTGAAAAATGGGTAATAGGTACCTCATTGGAGTTTTGTTGTGTGGATGGGAGGTCATTAGGTGAGTATTTATTATCTTTAGAAAGTTGACGAGCCATAACATGACATCTTCTCTTGTGTTCTTTACATTCCAAAATTTTCTTGCACGAGCTTCAAATCGTGAAGGGGGAATTGAGGTGTTTTCCAACATTGGTTCCTTTTCTTCCTTTGTAGGAGGAACTGAAGGAACTATTGAAGGTTGGGAAATAATAGAATATTGATGTTTTTGCATGATAGATTGTTTATCTTTAGGAGTTACAAAAATAATCCTTGAAGGATTCATCAAATGGTTGCCTTGTGGTCCTAGATAGGATGGTAGAGGGGGAACCACAACATAAACAATATATGGTCAGGGTCGAAGAAGAATGCGTAGTATGAGATGAGGTTTGTTCACTACACATGGAGTAACAACCATTGTAGCCACTAGAGACCGAGGAGCCTCAGATGAGATATTGGTAAGGGAAAATTGAGCTATACATATGGCTTTGAATTTTTCATGTGATAGAAATAGAAATCTTCACAAGGTTGAGTGGGTTGGGTTGGTTGAGGCCAAATATAAATGAGGGAAAATTTTCCAGGAAGATCCAAATATTTAAATCCACTATGAGATTTGACTGAAACTTTTGATTGTTCATAATTGTCTTGATATAATTCATGTACACAAATAAATTCTCTAGTGATCACATTCACTACACACACTAGATCAATGAGTATTCCCTGTGTGGGATTATCAATAATTCTATTGATAATGTAGAGAAGACCGTCAAGTACGTGTATGAAGGCATCAATATGGGTGAAGGCAATATTAGGTAAGATCTTAGGTTGTTCTTGGTGAGGATGAACATCAATCATTTTGACTATATTAGGCATATGCTATCAATATAAAATTCACCATCAGTTTGTTCGACAAGGTTAGTGGAATGAGTTGGTAATGGGTTGGTAAGGATTTACAAGTTTTAATGTGGTGGCACAACTGATTTTTTTCTTTCATCATTTACACTAGCCAACTGGATGACATTAGAATCAATGAGGTCTTGCAATTGGTGCTCAAGACACATACATTTCTTTGTCTCATGACTAAGTGAACGATGAAATTGTATACTTTTGCATTAAAATTATGAGGAAAATGTTTCATGGTATCAATATGACAAATTGGAGGAAGTTGAATCATATTATTATTAAGAAATTGCAACAAAATAGAATGAAGAGAATTGGGAAATTATGAAAATTGTCTATCTCTTGGTTTGAATTGATAGGGTTGTGTAGACGTAGTGACAACTTGTGTTTGGGTGTTATTAAAGGAAGGAGGGGAATTTATTTTGATAAAAATTTTGTTTTTCTTCTTGAATGGTTGATAATTAGATTGAGGAACTACTTCGAATTGACTATTAGGAGCTGATGAAGGTAAACCTTCATATTGACTAACAAAAATTTGATAATCATGAAGAGTTGTGCATAAATGTGTGAATGGAGAATATCTCATTAATAAGATCTTATCTTGAATGTTAGGTTGTAAATTTTCAATAAAGACTCTTTGTTGATTAGCATTTGAGAGGGAGTATTTAAAATAAAGGGCTTGGTATCACCCTATAAAATTGGTTACTTTTTCTTCAAGTCCTTGTTTGCAATGAACCGAGTTATTTAATGTTACTCTAGGTCCAATGTTTTCTTGAAAATATTGAAGGAATTCATTAATAAGTTGTGAGAAAGAAGTGATTGAATTATTAGGTAATGAGAAAAACCATTCCAAGGCCATTTCTTTCAATGATTGAGGAAAATTTTTAGCAAAGAGGGCATCCTCAAAGAGAAATTCACTACATAAAATAATAAATACATATACGTGATTATTAGGATCTCCTTTGCCATTATATTTCTCAATGTGGTATTTCAATATTTTTAAAAATAGGCATTTTTAAGATGGAAAATGATAACAAATTATGGGTGATATAAGTTAGAGGATTGGAATGAGATTGAGTTTGGTTCATGTTTAATTTTTTTTTGTTGTAAAGAGGACATGTTTTGTGAAAGTTGGTTTAAGACAAGATCAGTTGGTGACATGTTTTGAGAATTTGTAGAATGTGTAGGGCTATTATTAATTATTGGAGGATTGTTGTTTTGAAAGTTGATGAGAGGATTGACATTTGGAGAAGTGAAAGGAAGTGTGGTATTTGGTGAAACAAAGTTATAAGGATTTCCACAAAAATCCTCAAACTAGTGTTAAGACCATTACTAATTTGTGTATTATATGTTATGATTAGAGGAGTGAAAGTGGGAATAAAAGGTATAGTCATAGGAGAGGAAAATTTATTTCCAATTTTATTTTGAGCATTGGTGAGGATTTGAGTGCAACTAGCTATTGTAGGGATGTTTGAATCCACTATATGAGCTAGGTTGTGTACCACTTCTATTCCTTGTGAATCATTGATAAATTTTTTAAGGTTATCCATAAGAGGAACAATTTCTCTAGCCAAGGATTCAGTACTTAAGTACAATTAAAGGACTTTTAAGTCTTTGTATAATTTTTGTAGTTTATCTTCAGGGACATGTGCAACAACAACTTCCAATTCCACATGAATAGTTTATGGTGAAGATGAGATTGGTAAAGTGGGAGTAAGAATAGGATCAAATATTGATTGTGTACTTGTGACTCCTTGAGTGAAAGAGTTACCAAACTTAGGATCAACACTAGATGTAGCTGCAACACGAGAAGCCATAAGTCTATAACTTCATCTCACAAGAGTATTTGATATAGAACAACAAGTAGTAAAGATCATAAATTAATTATAAGATCCAAGATGCATAACTGTTCCTAAATAAAGAGAGAGAAATATAATAATGAAAAAATTGTAGCAAATATTTAGAAATAGAGGAAAGATCTGAACAATAATTATAGATATATTACTATCACTAAATTTCATGCTAAAAATAGCAAGACAAGGGCAAGGGAGCCTTAGTCCAAGAATTTGAATTTTGGATGTTTTAAAAGTCTAGAAAAGTAATACAGTGTGTAAGGATCTCAGATTGTACAAGCTTAAGTATGAGGTTAGACAAAATTCTAGAAATGTAAGATAACCTAGATTGTTTATATGAGGCGCATGCATGTATGGATTTTGATGTTTTAAAGAAATTAAATGAGTGCAATAAATTCAATTCACTTGATAAATTGATAATTTCTAGAATGAAAGATATGACAACTAACTGAATCTATCTATGAAATACTAAAAATATGACTTTTAATATTATGAAAGAGATAATGATATGCAAATATTTATTTTTTCAATATTTAACATAACATGAATGCACTTTTTAACAATAACACTTTCAAAAAACATATCATTCGCTTAGATTTCAGAATAATAGATGTGCAAATCAAAATTTTATAAATGTAAGAGATGTTGAGTTCACCAAAATGAAATGTATGAAAAGGGATCTAGGGCTAATCACTAACATAAATTAAACTTTTGATCGTTAACATTTGGGGGACACAAAAATGATCTAAATGAACCACATGGCTACTATCCACAAGCAAGATTGAGAATGGTTGATCAAGATTCCAGTCCCCTTTGTGTTTTTTGGGATGATGGATTGAATGATGTGGTGTGAGTGATTGATGATTGTAAACTAGGTAAAACTATGCAAGTGCAACAAACTATCATGTATTTTTAAAAAACATAGAATTGATGCACAAAAATAGAAAGCAAAAGAGAAAAGCACAAGAATGTTAGGACTTAGAATTCAAATTTGAGGCAAAACTAATTGGACTAGGGCGAGGATGCCCTAGTCTAAAAATGTGGTTTTTCTGACTTTTAGGACTTGTACAGGAGCATCACAATCTGTAGATGCTTCTATATCACAATCAAATTTGAAACTTCATCAATTAGAGAATAATTGATCTTGCCTTGATTTGATGAAAGAAGGTGTATACATGCTTGATCTGGGTTTTAATGTCTTAAGATCTCCAACCTTATCCAATCCACATTAGACCTATAACCTGCAAGAAAGAGAATAGAGGAAGGGTTGTTTCGTATAGGGGATTACCTGATTCAAACCCCATTTTGGTGTTCCCACATCCACAAATGACTATGATGATGTTGGATAAAGAGTGCTTACCCTAGGTTGGGTAGAGGAAAATGAATAAAAAGTAATGATAAATCACTATGTTGCAACTTACCATTCAAATCTACATTCCTTGATGGAATGAACTAATTTGACACATCACATACAAGGAGATATTGATAGTTTTTTGAAGATCTTGCAAGTTTTAGTAATCACAATGATAATAAAAACAAAACATGAAACATCTTACTTATGCATGAACATGGATTTGATGATGCATTGCAAATATGATCTTGACAGATAAAAGTATTGTAGAATGTTGCTTATTCTACTCTTCAATTTTCTTGATTGCTTTTTAGGATGCTCAATTGATTTTCAAATTGCTTATATTGTCTAGGTGTTCAAATAGAGAAACATACTTATATTTATATGTGTTCCAAAATTTCCCATATTAATTATTTTGATAAGTTGACAAATGAATTTAAATTTGCAAACACATTGAGCCTGATAATAAAATACTAAATTTTGAGCCAAAATAGGGTAGACAAGGGTGAGGGTGCCCTATTTTGGACCTATTTTTAATGAGTTGCTCATGAAATAAATAATTAATTTAATTTCCCAAAAATAATTTGATTTTCCAAATATGACCATATAATAGGTAATTAATAAGAATAATTAGGCCAAGCACACAAGGGGGAGCCAATCATAGTGTGAAATTGTCAAGGGTGACAATTTACGATGCTACACCTTTATTTTTATTTTGTCTCTTTTATTCAATTTTATTATTATTATATTTTGAGATTTTTTAATATAATTTCTAGTGTGAGCATTGTGTGGAAGTGAGATATTAAATTAGCTAGCCATTTAGAGTTAGGTGAATGAGTTCCAATCAAAGACATTACTTATAGTTGATAGGGAAATTCATAATTGAACAATTTATCTAAGGCGATCCAACCTCCTAATTACAAGGAAAGGTTATAATGTTTAAGGACTACTCTCAAAATAGGTTATTAGGTCTACTTTTGTTTCACCCCAAGAACCTAAAATATCAATTTAGTTCTCATACACACATCACCATAAAAATCAATACTTGGTTAGTCAAAAAATATAACATAAATGTATAAAGACAACCATGCCATGAATTCAAATGAAATCATTTCATTCATAGTCTTCAATTACTTGACCATTGCACCAATCAATAGTTAAAGTATTAATTCTATGCCATTAGTCATTAATTTCATACAAACATTCAAATATAATAAGTATTATCATAGTCTTAATGTAAGTGTTTTGTCTTTGTCCCAATTATATTGAGACACTAGGTGATTAGCACAAAATAAGCTATAATTTTTTTAGGGATGTGACACTAGGGAAACACTAAAATGAGATATAAATTAGGGCACATCCTAATGCCAACATGAAAACTAGACTAAGGGATAATCAATTCTAACACCTTTTTGAGGCCCAAGTGCTAGTGGGGCTTGATTAGGGCCATGGAAACCAATGTCACCATATCAATTGATTCCCCAACTTCTAGAAAGACATCCACAATGCCTCTAGTTAGTCGAGAGGAATAAGTCACCTAGAACCATTAAGATTGAATGCACCATAGTCACCATTCATACTTTGAATATTTTATTTAACCTTAGTTATGAATTCTCACCAATGAAAGATATTTTTTCCTTCTTGCATCTAGTCTCTCATTGGTGTCCATTAAGCATCCAATTGTTAGCATTATATAGATATTGAAAGGGTGGTTATTTAAAGAACTTTTATACATACCAAAATTTGATTTAAATCATCCTCATAGAATCCATGAGAGAACATAACTTCTTTGATTTCATAAATACTTTAATCATTTTTCACAATTGAAGATAGGAGCTTGCAGTTATAAGAGGAATGGATCAATATTAAATAGTGAGGGGAGATTTGTAAAAACAACCCCTTAGTTACTACAAAAATTTTCAACAACCAACATAACTAATCACTATCATAGCAATGATTCCACACCACCACTTCAAATCCTACACTAGGAAGTGTTAAGATCTCAATGTCAAGATCATTCATATACCCAGACCTAAACATTGAGAGTTTATTCGTGATGGCCCTATGTATGTATCTCCTTTTTGGAATTAAAGGATTCATATTTCAAACACCAATGATAAAAAGATTTCATCCTCTTTTCTTATATGAGATCTTTCCTCTCTCTTTTAATCCATGATTGTTCATTAATATTATGCTTTTAAACTAATCTAGTTACATTATAATGATGACATCACATTTCAGTCGAGTTTGGTTTCATATCAATCATTACTAATTATTAGTTTACAAACACACAAATTCACATAGGGGTCATATCATATCATATCATATTCCCAAATTCACTTAGTGATTGGATCAAGCATACATCACTTATACACAAGGTGAATAGCTCAAGTGTACATAACATGTTCAATAAAGAACAATTGGCACCATGGAAGTGGACACAACCTATTGTATGCATCATCTCACTTCCTATTTTACTAACATGAATGCTTGTAAGTAAATCTCATCTAGAAAATGAATGTTGATGCATCCCATACTACACCATAGGTCACATCCTATTCCCAATCTATTTCCATCTATGACAATAATAAAAAAAACCATATTGCTTGATGTCATCAATGACAAGGGAATAAATATAAATATGCACAAACATAGAATCCATTCACATAATAAATAATGAGTGACTAACATGTACATAGTGAGTGAATAACACCTATCCTTTTAGTACCTCCAAGCTACAAAAGGAATTTCAATGCATTACATACTACAATCTGTATCACATCCTTTTTCTTAATATTTTGAACCAACCATGATGATGGAAAGCATTTCATGCTACTTATGATCATCACTGGTAAGTAATTAATGTAAAAATCACATCACATATGGTCACTAAAAACATTCTCATAGCCCACCAAACCATCAAGCTAGTGGATTTTGACATCTATTGCCCCTAGGCCATTGATGACAAGTCTATCCACCCAAGAAAGAGTAGCATCCAACATACACAACCTAGTGATCTTAGCAATATTTTCAACTAGCCCCTCCACAAAATGTATAACACCTAGCATAAATCACCTATTTTCTATAAGTGGCTTCCTGCTAACCCTCATGATACAATCATTCGCTCTATTTTTTGTTACTTGAATGATAGGGGTTAAAACTAGATCAATTGCTCTAGTAGCAACTCCTACATCGCCCCTATAAATCCTTCACTCCATGATATGTGTGAATTCCATCTAGTTCACAATATACAATAGTAGATCTAGGCATCTTTTATTGGTACAATCCAATGACAACCTGCTTATTGCTCCAATATCAAACCTAGTTCTTATATATTTGGGTTTTGTATCCATATTCACATAGTTTGCACATCATAGGCCTCACAAGTATTGGTCAAGTGGGCATATATATTTCTATCACAATCAAGTGAGTTAGGAGCCTATATATAGATCCCTATAGGTCTATAATTGAATTTCACAAACACTTAAGAATCACATTGAACCTGCATAAGATGGCCTCTACTCCACATGTCCACATAAATAAATAATGACTAAAATTTATAAAATCCAATCAGTTCATTCAAATTGTTAACTAGAACATACTATTCAAAACCACATTATTTATTAGAAATATACAAGGGAAAAAATCCAACTTTACTCAATAATACTTATAGTTTTACAATAGATGCCATAGGTGATCTTAAGGAATGTCATCCCAAGTTCAAACCAAATCTAGTACATAGCTACAACAAGTGGACCATCTATAAACCATACAAATACACATAGTTCACCTCATTCACTCCTACTAACCAAATTTAACATCATTATTAGATATGAGTTATCAAGTTGAATCCCTAACTCAATCATAATAATCTAATACTAATTTTAGCCTCAAATCAAAGCTTGTTGAAGAGGGAAGGTCAAAGAAGTTTAGGAACAACCTCAAAACTTGGATTAATCCACCTAAACTCTCCCCTGTAGACTATAGGTATAGAGGAATATTTCACCCAAGGAATGCATACATACTTTCTTCTAAATGGCATCAACATCACATGTAGTTCTCCTCACAAGGTCTTTATCAAGAAACATACATCACATATATCTGGTGTGAATGATCCACATAATACATCACATGTTCACATAGTGAATAGTTGGCACCATGTAAGTGGATGCAACCTACTCTATGCATCATCCCACTATATAATTTACTAACACACAAGCCCATAAGCATATCTCATTAAGAAAATGAATGTTAGTGCATCTCTTACTATATTGTGTGTCTCACACTAAGTTAACAATTTTGAAACTCATACCATAATACTTCCCTTTAATGATATTGAGGTCTTGAATAAAACTCCATCCATTATCATTCATAAAACAACTTGAATGTCCCAAGGTTCATCTTATCAACATAGGGGCTAGGCTTATTACTCAACACAAAATTACCTTGGATTACACAAACCCATTAGGTTAAATGAAGATTTAAAGTAGTTTGTTACAACCCTAATCATATTTCCCAAGAGTATAGCATGCTAACATTATTGATTCCAATGTAAATGATAATTATCTTATCATACTATGATGACACTAATACATCCTTAGCTTTAGTTGTAAATATATATTAAGCTCCATGAGCATTATTTCTAGCACATAATAACTTACAATCGAGGGTCAACTATAACTTACCTTTTGTCTAATTTGTAGCACATGATATTAATCAAGGATATAATAATTTTGAGGACATGATACTCAATTTCTCATACTTAGCTTAGAACCAACATTGTTATATCTAATAATTTCCCAACTTGAAAAGTTTATTAGTCGCATATAACTTGGCATAGGAGTATGCAACCATTTAGAGTTTCCCACAAGGGATGAAATCCTACGTTTATTGATGCCAATACATATGATAATTAGTTACAATCGTATAATTATTTAAACTATGGTTATGAGTATATTGCCTAAATATAACAAATGTTCCCCCCTCCCTTATTTTGATTTTAATGATGTTTCTATAAGTTCTTACCATGTTGATTTTGTTTGCAATATAGTTTGATCCATTTAAATGGTACATAGGTACATGAGAATGTTTTTGGTATGTTGGATGTTAGTCTTAGGATAATTGATATTGTTGCTAGTATTTAAAGGCCTCATTAATAGGATTTATGTTCTCATTCTTTACTAAACCTTAAATTCTAAAGGTTTTGTATCATCATTTCTTTCCACCAAGTTGTAGAAAAATTCAAACCATGATATTAAGAGTTCTTACTTCAATATACATGTTGTTGGTGTTATCTTCTTGTGAAAAATAATATTCCAAAACAATTTTGAATGATTAAGTCTTAATTCACTATAATTAGTAGGTTTATATTTGAGCTTTTACAAAGGGCTTTAAGATTGAATAAAATTTAACATATTTTTATTCTAAGTAGTTCTATAAGATTAGGGAAATGATGTCATGATCATGCTCTCTACCAAGCATGTAGGTACCAAATGTGATTACTAATCCCTTCATAGTGATAATCTATTTATCAATATGTAGTGAACAATGATAACATACAATATCATATAACAAGTTTAATCCATAAATAACAAATGAAATCTATGAAATAGAACATCCCACATCTTGAACATAGACTACATAATTTAAGTTTAGTTATCAAATGCCTCTATCTATAAGGAACCATCATTACAAAAGGGGTGTATGAAAACTGTGATATAGCCTTTAATACTTGTTTAATAACATATATAATATTCAATCGACCTTTAGCTAAAACTCAAACAAAATTGCATACATTATTTCCTTGAATATATTATATAATATTCAATTACATAATAAAATGGTTGACATAATGCAATTTAACTAGCACCTTCTAATTATTAAGACTTGCACAATAATAACAACTATCATTGTGCTCTTTTGAATTTTCAACATTTGACCATCACATGTTTACAAGGGTTTTCTTTACACAAAAGTGACCAAAAATATTAGTTTTAGTACAAATTAACTTGAATACCAATAAGGAATAAACACAATATTTAGGCACTCAATGTATATCTATAGCCTTTAAAATAGGTCTCAAGTAGATGATAGCTAGGTTAGTTATTTAATTGACACATTATGAATGAACACAATTTACAACATGTTCTATGAGTATTTCTCAATAAAGTTAAGAGTCACGGCTATAAAATTGCCATATAATTTATCATACTTTTGACCAAAATTTTATTATCACAAAGTTACAAGTTTTCTAGTGTCTTATCATAGCAACTCGTTTTCCAAAATATGAAAGGTTTATTATGCAATCTATGCTTCAAAATAGTGTAATTTAGACATCACATCTTTTAAATATGGTTTATGGATACACCCAGAACATTTCATGAAACTATTTTTTTAATACCAAGTTAAAAGTAGAGCGATGCCATACGATTATGGTTTGGATAACTGATACCACATGTCGTCACAACTATTTAAACAACCCTTCTATTAATTAACCTGTTAGATCATACTAGACTTTAATATTACAACATTTATCAAATGGTAAGTGTTAAATTTGATTTTTTCTGATTTCTAACTTGTGTATGAGCAGTTCCTCATTGACATAAAATTTTGCATTATTCTATATTAACTATGGGTTTATTTCACGGAATTTATATATGCAACATTGGCATATCAATTCTTAATTAGCCAAGGAAGGGTTGAGCATTGCTATAGATCCTTGCTTTGTGTAACTAAACCATGTGAGTGGCTTGACCCTTTTATGACCACCCAATAGAACCTATACATAAAATATTGCAGCCTACAACTTATGAGAAATCTCATTCACAATTAGAAAATGAAGCATTATAACTCTCATAGAGGTCCAAACTCATGTACTCAATGTTGGAATATAAACTCCAACATAAACAAGTGTATGTGTCATCAAATAGTTTAAGTGTCCACTATGTTCTATTAAGTTTAGTTTGCTATCTTTCATCCCTAATTTGCTATCAAACAACTACAGTTAGCTGTCAAACTATTAACCAATTTTATAAAGATTGTTGCATTTGTTGTATATATATATATAATTTTATCAATGAATCAATCACGATTGAGTGTGTATCATGTTATCTTGTTTTATAGTCTCTGAAAGCAGTCAATGCAATATTTCTACTGATAAAGAAATAGTCATGGAGAATGTATGCCAATGAAAGTAGCCTGGTTGAGAAATACTTTAAGCTTATGGTACAATCTTACCAAAACTCAACACCTCATGTCAAAAAATTGTATATTCTTGGATTCTAGTCTTGACATTTTTAATGTATAAGAGGAGAAATTTCTACAGCCCCAAAGAAATCTCCCTATGACAGTTCAGATCACTAAGGTATAATCTTTTGTATTAGAGGTTCCCAATAGAAATAAAGACTGATATTGGCATCCTCCCACAGTCTATGTTTTCTAGGCTGTCCGCTTCTCCTATTAGAAGCTTCAGAACTTGAATCCCACGAACAAAACATAAATTAAGCATTATCACTTGACAGCTTAAGAGAACTGACACAATTTTGTTTAATGTAGCCAAGCCTTATAATTTGATAAACACTGATTTCAAAAATAGACAGAAGATTATTTAATTTGGGACAACGGTCATGACTTACAATTATCAGACAGAATAAGCAAAGACCATAAGAGAAACGGAAAAGTATTTAATAAAGAGTAGTTTCTTAGAAGGATTAGAGGAGAATCATCAGGGTAGTTTATGGAGCAGGTTTTTCATTGGTAGATAAAGTAATGCAATTGAAGAATGGAGTAGTCATTGCCCAATAGAGCCCTTTCATAATAATAGGATAACCAAAGAATAAGCGGAAGAAAAAGAAGAAAGTTGTGAAAAGTGTCTAACTGTTAAAAATGAAGGAAATGAATAGATTTATAAAATAATCTTAAAATAAGATAAATAGAATGATTTTTTTCCTTTTGATCTAAAAATAATCGATGTATTTCAAACTCAAAAAAAATGAATTTTTGTTGAGAAATAAAATGAAAACTGTCAGCTAACTGCAATTTACTAAGTTATTTTAACAAAAGTGTCAGTAAAAAAAACTAGAAATAATTGCACTATCCTTAAATTTTGCAGCTCAAATATAGATCTCAGGGAAGCCACTATAATAGGTGAAGCTAACTTGTACAGTCTTGATAAAATGAGAATTTGAAATACCTAACGTAATGTCACTGCAAGCCAAGAATGCATATTTTTAAGGAGAGGAGTATATGCTACTATTGCAAGAGGAAGACTGTAAAATAACCGTTTGAAGATGAAATTGGAATCTTTGGATGAATCCAATCTACAAAGCTCTGCAAGGCTCAAATTAGCCCGAGATTCTACAAACATAACTCCACCTTCATTGCACCATATTTTAGGTCCCCCCTATGTAGAAATCCTGACCCTTCCACTCATTGGAAAGTAAGGCACAAGAACTTGGGCAAAAGATGTCTTCAACAAGCTTATAAACTCTCCATTGTTACTCTTACTGCCCTTTTTCCTCCTGTACACATACAAAGTTTGCACCATTTGACGCATGATGGCAGGTAAAGTATTGGACAAAGACATGTTGAATGCATAGACTAACTGTCATGACAAGCCCTTGGATGTTCCCACCATCAATCAAAGGCTTTGCCTGCATAAAATTCATTTAATTCTATGAGATTCAGTGGTCAGTCTAAAAATACCGTATGAAAGGAAATTGATGGGAAGAGAATAAATTCCAGTTTTGATATACATATCACTCTTGTAACTCAAATGGAGAGCTCTGATAGAATTGACCTTTTTCCATATATTGTTGGAAATGAAAAGTTAATTATTCATTTTGTGGTTAAGTTTCGATGAGATTAGATGATCAACAGCCCAAATGCAAACACATCCATCTTCTCATCTACAAGTCCATGCATGAAATACTCTGGTTCAAAGTAAGTTCAGTAATAACCAAAAATGGTGTTACAAGTCACATGGACTTTGCAACAAATTTTGGCACAAAAGAGCATCAGATATCAATTAAGTCTTCCTATTTAAAATAAGTACAAAATTTCACATCCCTGTCAATTGCCTCCACGAAGGGTGTGGGAGCTAATAAATTACTAGCACTTGCACCAATGAGGTGCAATACTTGCGCCTAAAGGTTGATTGGCAGATTTAATGAGAGTCAAAAGGTTGGGAGCATTCAAAATGGTGTGTACGACGTGAATGAGCAGTGGATACAAGTGTCTCACGCATTCAAAATGAATGTGACAACCACAATTATTTGAAAAGAAGAAATTTCGTGAGGTTCCTGCTGGCGTTAGACTGGAGATCCCGGTGGGGTTCCCCACATAATAGCTTATCAACTAAAAATAAAGAAATGATAAAAAAAAAAAAAAAGGTAAAAAGAGCATAGTCACTGCGAAATTAATGAGATATGGGCTACGGTATGGGCCTTGTGCAGGGATTAAATTGAAGAGAATATGAGGAATGGCGCAAGGCAGTTAGAGGGGTAATCGTGCCATTGAGAGGCATGGTACCCCTATCAGAATTCACGTGAAATAGAGGACAAAGTTAGGGTGCGCAAAAGTAAGAGCTTTGACGTGTATGGAGGTAGGGGAGGAGAGTAATTTTGTAGCAGTAAGAGATGAAATGCAGAGAGAGGAGAATAGAAGGGAGAGAGAGAGAGAGAATGAGAGGAGAAAACCTTGGCCGGTGGAAGAAAAAAAACAATATAAGGGAAGAATGCAAAAGATGGGTGCGTGGGAATGAGAAGAACAGGGATAGAAGAGAAATGCGTGAGGAAAAGGAATGCGAAGGAAGCTTAGTTAGATGGCAATAAATAGAGGAGGGAAGAAATCGCACCAGGGAGAAGCAAGGAGAGACAAAATCGCAGGAAGAGGAGGCAGGACGCGAGCAGCAAAGGCGACTGGAAGTGTGGTGTGGTATTTTATAGGAAAAATGTGATAGGAAAGAATGGCAGCGAAAGTGTGTGGAAAGAGGGAGAAACATGTGGAGAAGAAGAAATTGGATGGGTGGGCACAATGAGAAGGAATGGTCATGCAGACAAGTGGGAAATGGTGTCTGAGAACAAGGTGAGGGATGTCGATCCCTATTGGGCTTTACGTGAGTTGCAATATTATGGATTGTGATGGTAGGCGTGGAAGCTCAGGTGGGAGCCCACAATTTTTAGTAAAATGGGCGTTTGGAGGCTTGATTGTTGATCCTAGGCAACAATGGATCAGAGTAAGTGATAGGATACGATCCCAAGTCACCTGTGAGCCTTGCATAATGTGTATGGTGGTGCCCTCGCCCTGGAGACTAGGCATATTCTTGGGGTTGTGATAATGGTAGATTGGGGGTATGTAGTGAGGCATACCTCAGATTGGGTTTGAAGTCCACAACACCCAACAAACCTATGAGAGTACTCTTCGATCCTTTTTAACATAATTTTGGACGGGATTGTAGCTCAGGCCCGAGTATTGCTCAATTAGAGAAAATTAAAGTTTCAAATTGCGTGGAAGTGAGTTCCTCGGCAACATCCCTATCTGGTGACATTTTCTTTTAAGGTTGTAACACATCTAGCTGCACTGGTCAGATTTCCTAATATCCCTCTTCTCCTATTGCTTAAAAAGGAGATACGAAAATTAAGAAATAAATAGCTTTTATTATAAGAATGACTAGTAAATTTGGTAAGTGTTTTCACTAGTATCTAGGTGGTACCATGATGTGCCATGATAAACTATGAATATATTGAATTAATTCCGAGCTTCCTAGGAAGACATTATAGGGATTAATTCTTTACGGTTAAATTATTTTATTCTCTGAACGTTTGAAATATCTTATAAATAAAGTTCAAAGGTTTTATATGTTTTTTTTGTATTATATATAGGGAGATCAAAAAATATGCCCCGAGGGAGCACCGAAGAGCACGGCTCAAGGGAGGCAAGGCCTCACAACAAGAGCAAACAGAAATCAGCAATACAAAAAATATATATACGGCCTACGCACAGTACAGATATAAGCTGTTACAGAGCATATCAGACACTAGCATAAGGTGTCATCGATAGTATCAACCCAAGCCACCCAACCCAAGGCGCCTTCCATCCAGACGATGTGTTTGGTTTCCTGAATCTGAGCCAACATGAGGACCTGTTCCTTATTGACTTTCCTGTTGTTCTTCACTTCTTGGGTCAGGATCTTGCACGTCTTCTCAAAAAGCTGCAGATCGTCCATAGTTTGCCTCCAGGCATAACCTCCTTGCATCTCGTAAATGAAGAATGTGGCAGAGCCAATCTTGAGGAACCTCTTGAGCTTCTCTTTTTCAATCAACATGGTGGTGCGGACCTGCAAAAAAATTTTTAGGTAGATGAGTTTTCGAAAAGACTCAGTAAGAATTCTGGGATTATTCTGAAACCTCTCTTCATTTCTACATTTCCAGATTTGCCACAAAATCACAGAGGAGAGGATTTTCCAAAATAAATTAGTATCTTTTTTCAATCCAACAATATACCCGGTAATAATCTCAAAGCTGTTAAAAAAAGAAGGATACAAAATGCCAAACAAATGCTAAATCTCTTTAGCAAACATGCAGTCCAAAAGAATGTGTCTACCAGTTTCGGGTAACCTGCACATGGGACAAATATCAGTACCAAGGGGATCTCTTCTGATAGGGAGCCTATCAAGAATGACCAGCCAGTTAAAACATTTAATCTTAGGTTCAGTAGGCCCTTTCCACAGAATGTCAAATATGTTCTTCCACGCACGGGTATCAAGAGAAGAGTACCAGACTTTGTTAATGTGGTCTATAATGGCCTCGGAGTGCCCAATAGTGTTGTAAATGTTTTTGGCTTTGATTTTGTTAAGAACGGTCCCATCAGGCCATTTGATGCTTAAAAATCTGTGGGAGTCAACATGACAGGAGGTCGGGAGATTTCTGGTGGCCTTGCGGATCAGATTGTAAGTTTTCTTCTGGGAACCGGGCAGGTCAAACTTGTTGCTGAGAACCTCCCACTCAATTAATCTGTCATGCTCAAATAAGTCAGCCAACTGGGTGATGCCTTTGCTATTCCAATGCCTAGCAGAGCAGCCCTGAGAGAGGGCGAGGGGCTTGCCAGAGTAGTTCAGGTTCCACCAAATGGACCTTTCACCGTAAAGATGGTCATCATCATGGAAGGATCTGTTAGATATAAAACGTTTCACATAATTCCAAGCTTTCCAGATGGATCTAAAGACAGCAGATCCATGCACAATCACGGGAAAATCACCAAGGACAAGATCATTAAAAGGAAGATTCTTCCAAGACTTGGCTTTCTTGGGGATACCCCTCTCTATGTTATTTCTAACCAAGACCTTCCAGGGATCATCACCATCAAGGGAGTGAAAGATCCACTTGGCGGCCAGAGCAATACCCTGAAGCTTAAGATCTTTCAGGCCAAGTCCCCCAAGGAGTTTGTTGGCGTGACACCAATCCCATTTAACCGCATGCATTTTGTTTTTGCCTTTGCCATCAGACCAGAGAAACTTCCTAATATCTTTTTGGATCTCATGGATTTGATAGTTACTGAACATCCAAGCTGAGGAGTAATAAATATTATAAGATGACAAAATTTTCTGGCAAACCTGCACTCTGCCGGCCAGCGACAGGGCCCTGTTATGCCATTTATGAAGCTTCTTGCCAATCTTGTCTTTGACCTAGAACCACATATCTTTAAGGGAAGGGTCGATGGAGAAGGGAATACCAAGGTATCTCACAATCTTGTTAGGGCCACCCCATTGAAAGTTGTAGTTCTTGAACCAGTTGGGCGGCTGCTCAACCCATCCCAGGCACACAGACTTAAGGTGGGAAAGGCGAGCACCCGAGATTTTGCAGAAAATGTTGAGCTTGTGGTAGAGGGTTTCGAAGTTATCAGCCGTAGCTTCAAGGAAGATCGCGGTGTCATCAGCGAACTGGCAGTTGATGAGCTCACTATCATCAGGGAGAGAAATGCCTTTGACAGCCGGGGAGACAGAATTGTCTCTAAGAATGTAAAAGAGGGCTTCAGACGCGATCACAAACAGGGCAGGGGCCAAGGGGCACCCCTGTCTGATGGATCTCTCAAGAGGAAAAGAGTCAGTAAGGACGCCATTCACATCCACTTGCGCGAAGGCATCTTTGAAGAGGATTTTCACATAATTGCAGAAGGTACTGGGGAAACCAAAAGCTTCGAGCATCATGGAAATGAACTTCCATTCCACTCTGTCGTACGCTTTCTCAAAGTCCAGAAGGAACATGACAGAATCTTGTTTAGAAACATGGGCCCAATTCATGGCTTCCCAACCGGTAATCAAATTTTCCAAGATATATCTTCCTTTTATGAAACCCGTTTGAGTAGGGCACACAAACTTGGGCAGAATATTCTTAATCCTGAGGGCCAGAATTTTGGCAAAAATTTTATAGGAAACATTGAGGAGCGTAATAGGTCTCCAGTTCTTGATAAGAGCTTTGTCCCCATCCTTGGGGAGCAGTTTGATAATTCCCCTGTTAATGGAAGAACCCAAGGAACCAGTAGCTATGGCCTCAGAGTAAATATCCAGCAGGTCATTACAAATCCAATCTATATTGGCCTTGTAGAACTCAACAGGAAGCCCGTCCGGGCCAGGGGCCTTGTCATTATTAAGCTCCTTAATGACATTTCCAATTTCTTCAATAGAGATCTCTTTGGATAGTTGATTAGCTTCTATAGAGGAGATCCTATTGGGAATGAGGGAACGGATTTGGTCTCTCAAGAGGACAGCATCCTCCGAATCCTCAGAGGTGAAAAGGTTGCAATAAAATTTGGCAAAGGCCTTTTGGATGTTATCCGGATCATTAATTTCAATGTTATCAACAACAAGTCTTTCAATGTTCTCATTAGAATGCTTTTGTCTGATGAGGTTGAAGAAGAATTTGGAACCTCTGTCCCCACACAAAAGCCAGTGTGCACGGGATCTGACCATGGCACCCTTGACTTTGACCTGTTGATGTTGCCTAAGGGCATCTTTAGCCTTCACTACTTGGGAGATAAGCTCACAGTCAGCAGGGTTGGCCTGGATATTCATTTCGGTAGTTTGCAGCTCAGAGGAAAGCTTCTTTTCCACATACCTAAAGTCTTTAGACCTTTTTTTCCCTATGGTCCGCAAGAGATTCTGCCAGGAAAGCAGATTCAGGTTCCATCTGTCAAGGTGAGACATGTTAGGGAAACTTTTCCTGTTAAGGATGCTAATGATACGGATGGCGCAAAGGGTATCTTTATCACTGAGCAGATTAGTATTAAGGAAGAATTTGGGGTGGGGTTTTTCGCAAGGATAAGGGGAGCTATTGATCCTGAAACAAGAAGAGATAGGATGGTGATCGAAGAGAGAGGTGGGGGTAACTAGGACCGTATGCCCAAGATTATTAGGGAGAAAATAGAAAAAATTCTTGCTGGCATAGAAGCGGTCCAACCTGGAATAAATCCTAAAAGGGGGCTGCTGGAAATTACACCAGGTATGCCATAATCCGGGGTGAGAGTCCTTAGCACCGGATAAAGGGTCAAATAACTGTTTGGAATTTAACATCTTACACCATTGCATTTTTTCAGCCTCCTTCCAAACAAACGGCCGGCCACCAAGTTTGTCATCCTGAGACTCAATCATATTGAAGTCTCCCCCAAAAAACCAAGGAATGTTAGGGAGAGCGGATATCCAATCCCAGAGACAAGCTCTCTCCTTGCAATCATTCGGGGCATAAACAAAACAAATGCCAAAAATAAGGTTATTGACATTGAGAG
This sequence comes from Sequoia sempervirens, assembly GCA_007258455.2. Classification (NCBI taxonomy): domain Eukaryota; kingdom Viridiplantae; phylum Streptophyta; class Pinopsida; order Cupressales; family Cupressaceae; genus Sequoia; species Sequoia sempervirens. The sequence goes on along the minus strand of VDFB02349394.1, from coordinate 244,184 downwards.
TGACCCAAACCGCCCTGTTGTAGGGGAGGAACCATTGCCAGTGATAAATTTGGCCCACTTGTTGTTAATCAGAAGTGCAACACCCCCCCTACCTCTAGGGTGGTTAGTAAAAAATTTAATAGCATCTTTCCAAAGAAAATTTAGATTGACATCCAACATGTACCCTATGGCCTTAATTTCCTGTAACATGAGAAAATCCAACGAATTACAGGTGTCAAGGAACCGTTTAATGATCCACTTTCTATCAGGGGATTCAAGCCCCCGGATATTCCAAGAAATACAATTCATTGGGGAGTAATTAAGGAGGGTACGCTGAGTTCAGATGTGCTTGCCAAAGAAGCCACCGTAATGCCCTGGGATTCACCCGATTTTTTTTTTGAAGGGTTCTTATTTTTGGAGCCTAAGCGTCTCCCCCTCCGCTTGGCCATGGGAAGAACATCTCTCCCCTCAACGTCATACTCAGAATCCTCATGGGAAATGTATTCCAGATCAACAGAGTGCTTCTGGATGAGAGAGGGCGAGGCCTCAGAAAAATTAATGGCCGGGATGATTTCAAGCAAACAATCATCACCAAGCTCACGAAACACTTTAGGAGGGAATCTTATGGAAGGGGGCGGGTCCTGACATTTGAGAACACATTCCATCATATCCGAGCCTGAAGGTGTGGAGCTGGAGTGCGGATCTTTAGGCTCGGGCACGACGGGATTGACGGTGACAGGATAGGACTGAGAGCAAAGGGGCCGAGAACCTTCAGATTCTGAATTAGTCTGCTTATTAGCCCTTCGGCGTCTCTTGTTAGAATTTTTTGCAACCGTAGTGAATGCGGCATTAGGAGCTCTATCCACGGGAGGGAGGGGATCCCCCTGGTGTTTAGATTGAGGGGCGACAAAGGCAGTGGATGTGTTACAGGACGCAAAAAGGGGGTCGAGTTTTGTGGGCGGCTCTTACTGAGGGGCATTCTCCACTGACTTTTCCGGGTTAGGGTTCCTAGCGGCTGGCGAACTGCGGGGGTGCGGGGTTTTGGAGGGCAGGGGTTTCTTCTTTATGATAGGGCAATCCCTCCTTAGATGCCCTTCCCTTCTGCACAGAAAGCAAGCATTTAGACCTCCTAGAATATCAACGGGGCACACAAATTTGTCATCAGAAAGGCAGATAACGATTTCGGGGGGGATTTCAAAACCAGGGTTCAGAGAAATGAGAACTCTAGCATCCATGTGAGGAACCAGTCTAACGGTATCATCCATGCGGATGACCTTACCGAGCGGTTCAAGCAACTGCGGGAGAAACCGCCATAAGAACGGCGGAATCTGTTTGATCACAATCCAACGCGGGGCCGAAAGCGCGAGAACTTCTTCATGGATGGCTTCCGGCGACCACGCGATGGCGCGGAAT
>VDFB02349394.1:204087-234731 GCA_007258455.2 Sequoia sempervirens | reverse complement strand
AAAAAGGGAGAAAGTCAAAGGCAGAAAAACTTTGCATTGAAGGTAAAGAAGCGATTGAGGAGGGTTCGCAGTGGACTATGGATGCTCTCCTTTCTCGAAAAAAAATTAGAGTTAAGCTTTGCTTTGGCTTTGTGTCTTTAGTTGTTTAAATCCTGGTGGGGTCAGCTCCTCTTGTGGATTTGATTTCATCCATTTCTTCCTAGTAGTTCCTTTTAGGATTCTCCTCTAAGTTATTTTCTTATCTCTCATACTCTTATGTTTCATGACTTCCTACGTGGCAAGGATGATGTAACAAGTTTTCTTATGTATTTTAATTGAAGCGAGTGGGCCCTCACCCCACAACATAGGATAAAAAAAAGTATCCTTTGGTATAACTTATATTCTCAAATTAACGTTGTAGATATGTTGATATTTTTATTAGAGTTGGAATTTTATATGCAATGCTTATTGGAAGTGAAGTAGGAGATAAATACAATCTGTCTTTCTTGTTTATAATTATATTACAAAGTTAAGAGATGACAAATTCAATTTACACTATCATGCATATAAGACATTGTCATCTATGAAGGTTCCAATTTCAAATAATTATCTTGTATATGAAATAGTTGATAAACACATTGGATGAGTTTGCATGGCTAGGGGATTGATGACATTGATATCAAAATTATTTGTTATAATCAAGAATCATTTTCATCATAAATGTCATGGAGAAGAGAGGTCCACTAAGGGGCAATGTTATAAGCTAAAAATGATGTATCCAAATAGATAAATACATCCAAGAAGATAACATGTTGATAAAATACATAGGTGGTTTTCACAACCATCTAAGGAGGTCATTATTTATCTTTGAGAGTTCTCATTCTTGTTATATTCAAAATAGACAAATCCATTCCCTTTTGCTAAAGGATGACACGGTAAATCAAAAGGTAAGGAAAAAAAATTCATACTATTACACATCCACACAAAAGTGGAATTACATAAACTTTCAAAGCATATATTGACTACCATAATTTATCTTCTCTCTTGAGTGTTACTTTACCTAACATTTTTATGGGCTTCAAGTATCCTCTACATTTATTGGGTGTAAAGCACCTACTTATAATGAGTGTTTATCATCCTAATAAATTATTTTAGGAGAAAGCCTAGAAAGGATAGTTCACTCATTGCTTAATTTTTTTATGGAGCATTAATATATGTTTAGCAGCATGACTATTTTTTCCTTGAAAGAAACATGACAAATTATTCATATTTATGTTTAAATGAAAATCTCGCATGATCTACTTGATAACGATCATTAGAATATATTCTAGATTTATAAGGGATATTATATTATTATTGGAAAATGAAAAATCCATATAATTAATCATGCTCTTTATTTTGAATTTTTTTAGACTACAAGAATAGGGTAGCCCCTTGTAAACTATAGTGTGCTTCTTGCAAAATTTTCACCTGACTTGGTAGGTTGGTAACGACATCGGCCCTCCGGGATACCACACACAGGATAGGAGGAGATTCATACCATGTGACCTCTTGCCTATAACATGATGCTTTAGCCAATTTAACTAGGCCCCTCAACCCTAATCATTTTCTTTAATATTCTTACACCAATAATCAACTATATTTGATCATTGTATTACCTGACGTTAGTATCCCATTTGAAAAAATCTACTACAGAATATGCCTTCAAAAATAAAATGGTGCAGGTGCCATTGGCTAATGGCATTATACTTTTAAAAAGTATATTCTCAAATGTGTTTCTGTCCAATAGAGTGAAACACAAAAGTAACTCTTGAAGAATCAATGCGGCTTTGAAACTTTATGGAAAAAGTTTCATCTAGGTACTTGTAAAAGTACCACATAATTAGAGTTGTTTTTGCCATAGACTCTTATTTTGAACAATAAGAGAGAGACAAGAACACTAAATATCATGGGCACTTCACTCAAGCAATAGTATTCCATCATAAAATTTATCTCCAATTCTATTCATCTAAATATCTAGTGGCATACTATAATCAAGAATAAATATATTGGAATATCAACCATCTCATATTGAACTTATGTGCAATGCAAAATTATACAAAATCATATCAATGCTTGGCCATAGGTGATGCCATTGAGGGGGAATGTGAGTGTCAATGACACCACCTAATGGATAAATCGTATTTGTGAGTCCTAGCATAAGCAAGTCATAACAGGAAAAACATAAGACGTCTAGGCATTAATAAATCGTTTGGGCATATTTAAGTCCCAATAGGCATAAGAAAGTCCTAATGGGAAAAAAATAAGACCTATAGGAATTTGTAAGTCCTTTAGGAATAATATAAGTCCTACAGACATTTTAAAATTCTTCTCTTTGTAAATCTTCCACTTGTAAAATCATTGTATTATATAAGTCTTATGGGTGCTATGTAATGAACATGGGGTGAGGCTAATTTGAGTAGAATCAAGCTCCAATATAATTTTTTAGAAGACCTCATAGCATCATTTTTTAAATATTAGGATCATAAATTATGACAAGTTGACCTTCATGTAGTTTGGAATACATGGATTTCATCTTGGCATATATCTGTGTCCCTATTTATCATTGTCAAAGAAGATCTACATTAAGTACTAGGATACTTCATTTTATATTTTATGGAAATTGACATGCGATTCCCCCTATTAACATTAAGGGTGAGTATTAGAACATAATTTTATTAGGGTTCATTACCCTTATAACATTTATATATTGTTCTAACATAAGTTTATAAAAATTTATATATGTAGAGGAGGAAATTATTAGAACATAATTTTATTAGGGTTCATTACCCTTATAACATTTATATATTGTTCTAACATAAGTTTATAAAAATTTATATATGTAGAGGAGGAAATTGGCTACCCTTGAGTCTCAAGACACGCAAGAGTCTTCAAGAAGAAAATGGCCCTCAACTACCTCAAGACTACCTCAACGAACAAAGATTAAGTGATGGGAAAAAATAACAAGAGTTCTAGAATTAGGTAGATAGGTCTGAGGTTTTACGAATAGATTAACAGCTCTTAGCCAAAGGTGATGGTGGCAGCACACAAAGCGAAAGTGTTGCATGCTAGCATCCCAAAAGATGATGGTGTCTATACAAGCGAAACTAAGAACATCTCGAGCTATTTAAGTGGCTACTTCTACTCTGGCCCGTGAAACTTCCGTAAGTAACAGGAAAATAACAAAAGTAGCTTGCTTAATTTGAAATAAAGTAAACTAAGTAAAATATAGCTTAAATGAAATGTAGATGATAAAACTGAGGAGAAATAAAATAATCACAACAACCCTGACAATGAAGCCTCCAACAAATCAATATCTTCAATACCTGCACACATAAGATCGAGGAAAATTATTGGGGTTGTTTAGGGGCTTGCCTCAGTCAAACCCCTATTTTGGTGTTCCCACCTCCACGAAAAACTAAATAGATAGATAGATAGACAGATAAATAGACAAGATAGTAAAATGCAAAAACAAGGGATGTGAGAAATACTAAGATTCTCAAAGACACAAGACAAGTAGATAGATATCACCTACAAGGCTTGACGAAGCCAAAGAGAGATGGAGAGAGAGATAGTTGTGAGAGCCAAGAGAGTTATAGACAATGTTGACATGAGAATGTGAGAGTGTTGTAACAATCAAGAGAGATGTGCAAGCTTGAGAGAGTGGGAGAAAGAGAAAAAAGAGAGTGTCTCCAAGAGAGAAAGACCAAGAAGATCCAATGAATTGGAAAGATAGATTTTAAAGAGAGAATACGAGGGAAAATAAGCTTCCTGAGCCGTTACAAGGTGTCTCGAGCCGTTACCATTGACAAAAGGTAAGTGACAAGTGGAAAGGCACTCAGAGATGACCGTTTGAATGTTGAAATGTCATGGGATGCTAGTGTGGTGTGCATGCATCTGCACAGTGCACTAGTGTCTAGACAAATCACACTCAAAAGTGGTGGAAACAAGGAAAACACAAAGTTTGATGCAAAGGTGATACACAAAGGTTGCTATTGAAAAGGGGTCTTGAGCATCCTGAGAGGGGAAAAGGTTGATGCACGGGCTAAAATGAGCCTACACAAATACTAATGGAGTGGACACTAAAGTGCATATAAAAATGTAGGTGAAATTAGAAATGGGTACAATTTTAAGACACTACATATATTATATGCTTATTAAGTATATCCAATTTGAAATAATTAGTCTAATAAGTATTAGATTATTAGTTATTTATGAATGGTGGTTGTTGGATATATGTGATTAATACCCCTTCAAGTATTATGAAACACTTTCTTCTATATTTAAGGAGGTTCTCTCTCATTTGAGAGTGTGAAAAATTGGAGATATATAGTGAATTATATTACTAGGCACATGAATTATTATTGGAAATGTGGAAGTAAGGAGAAGTGGTTCTCCAAGTTCAATCTATGTTAGAATAGACCATTTTTGTAAGTGTTTAAATAAAATGACGTTTTATGGGGTTTTTAATTCAAAAGGGTTTCCCCATGTATATATTGTGTAATGTGTGAAATTTATACTAGTATTATTCTCATTTCATTTGTTTTATTTTTTGTTTATAGTGATTAGTATCCTAATATACTATTTTTTAATAAGGATGAATTCCAATATATTTGAAGAAATTACAATATAGAAATTTTCCCAAATTTCATTTTCTTGTTAAGTAAGATTTAACTAGGTTTTCACGCTTGGATCAAGTTGTCCTTCAAATTTTTCTAGACACTACCACTCTTGTATGAAATCACCAATAGTAACCAAGTGGAAATACTATCATTCAATCCAAAAGAAATAAAATACCTAACATTATGCCAACCAAGTAAGAATGAAGAAATAATAGAAATGACTCCTAGTGATTGGCTACAAATGATAGCCCCAATAAAACCACTTCAATCAAAAGCAAAAAATTATTCAAGCAACCTAAAATTTCCATTAGCCATCAAATTTGTTAATGTTGAAAAATATAATGACTCAACCAATCAACCCTTTAACCCATCATGAAGGTTAAAATGGATATTATTTTACATTATAATTCATTTATAAAGTAAGAATAGTTATGGAAGAATTTTCTTGATTTTAATCTAAAATGAATGGTTTGGCAATGCTTGTAAATGTCCCAAACATTTTACTTTGATAGAATTTTTTTGGGAGGGTTCCTCTTAAAGCATGCTTGTAGATTTGGTTAACAAGACTTGGGTCTTGCATTATTTTTGTTCAAGATCTCACTAAAGGGCCTTTTTTTTCTTTTCTAAAGCCAACCATGTGGAAGTCATTCATAAACACAACCCTAATTTTTTATGCTTCCTTTTTGGACTTATAGCCTTGGACTTGAGACTTTGTTCTCTAAATAAAGGGTTCTTTTTGTTCCCTTTTAGGTGGAATTCTTAGTTTACTTGTACCATGTTAAAAATTTAGACCTGCTTCTAAGTTTTGTAGCTGACGAAATTCTGATGTCATTCAAAAAAATATTCTTGTCTTATCCTAAAAATTGAGTCTATGTCAAGCTTTACCTCTCTGAATATTTATATGAAACCATGGACATTCAAACTGAACAAATGCATCATACACAGTGGGTTATTTATCTTAATTTTCCAAAAACTTGTTTTAGGTGACAATATTTTTATCATAATATCAAGTATCATCCCTTAGTTTCCCCTCATTTAAATCCCACTCCTTAGCCTTATACTAATACTCTCCTTCCTAAAAAGAGGATGGAAAACAATTTTAAATTGTAAAACTAATTGAAACCCTAGAATATTTGATGAAGTAGAAAATAAAGCCCCATTCAAAAATCCTCGTGAAATATTATACAATGCATTTCAGAAAATATTTTAAATAAGACAAAAATCTGCAAATAGTGTCTTTAATTTCTCATTCAAACTTTCCTCAAATCACTTAATAACAAGATAATTTTGAAATTACATTGTTTTGTAACCATATGGGCTGATGAAAAAATTAAAAAACTGATGTAAATCTGATACAAAACATAAAATATCAAATACACAAGTGGACTCCTTCGATCCAACTTCTTTTACCAAATTCTAGCACATGCAACCTGCAACCTTCAATGGAAACCTCTGCTACAATAAACCATGATTTATCAAATTGTTTGTTTCTGCACAAATATCCTCAAACTTGAAATAAAAAAGAAATAACAATTTCCACAACACCCCTAGAAAATAACTACACCTGCAACACCAACCTTCAAATTCTAGCCAAGAATGGCTGCCAAAACATAGTCAAATTTTCCTCTAATCTTCAAAAACAAGCTCCCAAAGCTTCACCAGTAAAAATCACGGCTAGTTTGGGAAGAAACCTCCAAGAATCCATCCCCAAAACCTTCCATAATATTAAAAATGCTTTCCTTAACCCACTCCCACCAAAATTGCCAAAATTGGAGTCCATTCCTAGATTTTAGGGCAGTTTCTAATCTAACTCCTACCAACTCACCTTGGGTGCCCACCTTTGCATGCATCAATTAAGAAAGTTTTTAAATGCATAATTCAAACTTATAACTCATCCAAATCCACTCCCAAGAATATTTATTGCCAATCTTTTTAATATTAGACAATTTCTAAAATCCCCCTAAATTGTCTCCACACCCTAAAATTACAACAAAATAATAAAAAGGGGTAATTATTTAATGTTTAACTTAATCTAACTTTGAAAATTGTCTCACCAAGATAATTACCTACAAAACCATAGGAAATTGAATTAAAATATTATTTTGGTTGATGCAAGATTGCTGGTCAACCACGATGCTCTTGCATCAATAGTGGAGATCATGTTAAGAATCCAAATAGTACTAGAAATCAAGAGTAACAATGTTGATTGGCATAGTTTTAAAACATCAAGACAAAGAGAAAGTGGTGATTCTCTCCAAGCGAGTATTACCTAGTGAGGTGGATGAGCCTAAGTTCAACATAATTCCCTAGTTGGATTTGATTTTATCTTCCTAATCCAATGATATTTCTCATTCTCCTACTTCCCTTACAATGAGCCTATAACATTCTCACAATCCTTCTAGGTGACTAGAAGAGGGATAATATATCCTAGGTAAAAGGAGATTGTATATCCCTAAAATTTTGTCAAGTACTTTTTTTAATAAGAATTTTTGCAGAATTGTTATGTCACTCTTAGTGTGTTGTATAGTGATGATGTGATGCTTGATTATTGTAAATGAATTTTCTCAATTATAATGTTTTTGGCCTTATGGACCTCTCTAGGAAGTATTTAGTGAGAGATAGTTGTGAATAGTTTTTGTATTTGGATGTCCTTTGTTTATAAGAAGTTAAAATAACTACTTTTTTTTCTTTTTTGTTTTTTTCCAAGTTATTGTAATGTCCTAGATCAAAATAATAATAGAAATACAATTCTTATCTTTCAAAAAAAACTTATTATTTTATTAACAATACTGTTGGCCCTAGAATTCAATTATATCTTAGATAACATAGATTTTAAAATATTATTTATGCATAAGAAATGTTATTACATTAAAAAAATATATAGAAATGACTCCTAATCTTCTTATTATAATGAACAAAAAATAACGTATGAAGTATCAATCTCTATCTTATTACATTAATGGTTGTATTATATTTAAATAGTTTTGCAATATTAGTAACTACAACAAAAAAATTCATACCAACAACAATGGTAAATTAGATCATTACAATGCGGTTGGAGGTTGCATCTAATGAAGCTAAATACAACCACTATATGAGATGGTTCTCTAAAAATACTAGGGTTTTTATCCTAGGATTCACATTCTTGAACACAAGTGCTACAAATGAATTTTTAACAGAATTGATTAACTTTAGCTAATCCTCCTAGATGAAAACATTTTCTCTTTTATATCCTCCACAAATAGATAAGTCCACCACCATGCACACCCATAACTTCAAATTTGAGTAGTGATCAAGGGTGGGAAATTTTCCACTTTGAAAATAATGGTGTCAAAAATAGATTGCTCCAAATATATTAAAATATGCTAGGAAGATAGGAGGTAAATATAAACATAGAAAGATATATTAAGGGTCAGAGTTTTGCCATAACATTAGAATCAACTAAAGGACAAGGCACTAGGGGTCAGGCAATAGGGATAGTAGGATGGAGATGTATGACAATCTAATAGGAAGAGGGGAAGAGAAGACTCAGAAGAAAAGACATACTCAAGAAGAGAAAATATAAATAGGAGATAGAAACAAGGAGGGCATAAGTAAATCTAAAATTTACTCAAGCTTGTCCAAAATTTTGCCCGGTGTTCAAAACTTTGATAGAACCAAAGGTAAAATGGGAACTAGATAGTAGGAGCAGGAATCGGGGACAAATCTGGACTTTTGGACATTTAATCTTATCGAGTCTTGAAGTTCTAATAGGAACTAAAGAAGTAGAGACGAAAGTTGGTAAAAAACTTGGACATTTGTAGTTTGGTCCAAATGTTCCTTCGAGATCCGAAGTTTCGACGAGACTTAAGAAGAAGCGAAAACAAAAGTTGAGAAAGGACATGGACATTTGAATTTTGGTTCAAATGTCCCTTCAGGATCCAAAGTTCCAATGAGACTTAAGAAGAAGTGGAACTGAGAATGAAAAATAAAGCTGGAAATTTGGAACTTTGTCCAAATATATGATCGAGACCTGAGGTTTTGAAAGGACAACTTCAATGAAAGGGAAATCAAGAACCCAAAAGGAAAACAAATTTTTGGATAAAATCCAAAAAAAAAATCGAGACCCAAAGTCATGAAAGGATAAGATTGAAGAAAAGGGAAAGTAGGAATTGGGGATGGACATGGACTTTTAGACTTGGTCCAAATGCCCATTCAATACCTGAAACTACTATGGAACCTTTTTGAAAGAAAAGAAGAAAGGGGAATTAGGGATGAACCTGAACATTTGGACTTGGTCCAAATGTTCGTTTGGGACTCGAAACCTCGATGGAACCCAAATCGAAGGAAAATAAGTAAGAGGAATCGAGACATACCTGGACATTTAGACTTGGTCCAAAAGTTTGTTTGAGACCCAAAACCCTAAAAGGACCTAAAGGAGGAAACATAAGGATTTAGCCAACCTTTTGGGATTGTTTGAAAATGGGTTTCTACTATAGCTTGGTAGAGGAGTAATGAAAATACTAGAGGGATATTTGAGCATGATAAACCATTTAGATTTCTCAGATCAGTTATAAATGATGGGAATAAAAGGGGGGTAAAAAGTGATAATATTTTGGAATTTTTTGCAGGATGACTATTTACTAATCATGGAATACAGAGGTCTTATCGGTCCATTAGGAACATAGTCATAAGGGGAACTTGTAGCAACTGGCCTTCCTTAGAAAACACAACAAAACAACATGTGTAGGCTTGTAGATGGATGAAAAACAAAACATCCAAAATCATACATTCCCTTACAAAGAATGTAGAGTTTGTAGCAACACTTCTTGGAAAAGCAACACTAAGAAAAAATGTACATGAACTCTTGAAACCCCTCAAAAATAAAGTTTTAGATCAATCACATTAATTGGAATTGGAAGAGCCTCACCATCTAGCCTAGAGATATAGAATGAAGTGGCCTCCTTACAACTGGTGATGACATATGGACCACTCCAAATGACATCAAAATTGGAATTCTTTCCTACTTTGGCTACGTTTGCATCCCATTCAACACCAAATCCTTCCTCAAACACTCTAGGAACAAATTTCTTGTCAAAATTTCTCTTGGCGAGTGCTTGGTGAGTCTTAAGGATATGCATGGCCTTGTTCTTGGTCTCTTCTAACTCCATTAGCTCAACCAACCTCACCATCATGACATCATTTTCTAATAATTCCAGTTGTTGTGCTAACTCAAGAGAAGGTAACTCCAACGATAATGGTAGCCTTTCCTCCCTTCCATAAACCATCATTAAAGGGGAATTACAAGTAGCTCTCTTGGGAGTGATTCTATTAACCGAAAGGGATATCTTTTATTTTTTATTCCAAAACCTCTAATTATCCTCAATAGTATTTTTAATTATCTTGATAAGGTTTTTTTTCGAACACTTAGCTAAGCCATTACCCTAAGGAAAATAATTTTAAGAGGTTTTCAAGTATATACCATGTCTAACTGCCCACTTCCTGATTCGGGTACCAACAAAAACTTTAGAATTAAAGATGATGGTGGAAGGGGCACCAAACTAATTCAACCAAGAAATTAAAAAAATGGAGCCTCGATAGCATCCCTTAATGCAATTGCCTTTGTCCACCTAGTGAAGTAGTTTGTGGTTGTTATAATCCATTTATGACTAGTGCTAGATGTTGGATTTATCATACCAATACAATCTAACCCCCATTGTGTAAATGGATGGTTTGCTTGAATGGGATGAAGAGGAAAGGAAACTAACCTTTATTTTATAAAGAAAAAAGCACACTTCCTACAATTTCTTACCCATCTATGAGAATAATTAAATAGGGTTGGCCAATAATATCCAACCCTCGTTATTTTATTAGTAGTGGTCCTTGCAAAAAAATGGCCATCTGAAGAGCCTTAATGAAATTATTCCAACAATCTGCTGGCATGATTTTGTTCAATGCACCTTAACAACACTCCATTAAGGTCTTTTTTGAAAAGTACATCATCCACTAAGACATAGGGGATGGATTACAATATGATTTGTCTTCTTTTGGTCCTAAAACTATGCAAGTGTGGAAAGTATGACAAATTCAAAAAAATATAGATTGAATGCATAGAAATGGAAAGAAAAAGAGAAAAGTACAGGAATGATGAAACCTAGCATTCAAATTTGATCCAAATTGGATGGACTAGGGTGAGGGCACCCTAGTCTAAAAGTGAGGGGTTTTTTGGATTTTAGGACCTGTACAGTAGCATCACAATATGTAGGTGCTTCTCTATCAGAATCAACTTCTAAACTTTGTCAATTAGCTAATAATTGATCTTTCCCTAATTTGATGAAAGAAGATGTGTACATGCTTGATCTAGGTTTTAATGTCTTGAGATATCCATTCTTATCCATTCCACTTCAAATTTGTAATCTACAAGAAAGAGAAGAGAGGAAGGGTTGTGTCATATAGGGGCTCACCAAAGTCAAACCCCATTTTGGTATTTCCACCTTCATAAATGGTTATGATGATGTTGGATAAAGAGTGTTTACCCTAGGTGGAGCAAAAGAAGATGAATAAAAAGTAATAATAAATCACTATGGTACAACTTACCATTCAAATTTACATTCCTTGATAGAATAAATCTATTTGACACATCTCATACAAGGAGAACTTGATAGTTATTTGAAGATCTTGCAAGTGTTAGTACTCACAATGTTAATAAACACAAAACATGAAACATCTTACTTATGTATGAACATGGATTTGATGATGCATTGAAAACATGATCTTGACTGATAAAAGTGTTGTGGAACCTTACTTATTCTACTCTTGGATTGCCTCAATTTTTTTTAGGATGCTTAATTAATTTTCAAATTTCTTAGATTGCCTAGGTGTTTGAATGGAGAAAAAGACTTATATTTATATTTGTTTCAACATTTCTCACATTAATTATTTTGATAAGAAAACAAATGAATTTAAAATTGTAAACATATTGAGGCCAACAATAAAATACTAAATTTTGGGCCAAAATAGGGTAGACAAGGGCGAGGGCACCCTAGTTTGGACCTTTTTTTTTTAGATTGCAAGAATTGGTTGGGTATCTGTCCCCCCATAAACTACAGTGCGCCTAGTAAAAAAAAATTCACATGACTAGTGGCACTAGTGCGAAACATCCTCTGGTACCACAAGTTTGGGTGGAGACTAGACCTCATGATCATTTTCCTACAACAAGATGCTTTAGCCAATCAAGCTAGGCCCCCCGCCCCAAGTCTAGACCTATTTTGAATATGAGTTGCTTGTGAGATAAATAATTAATTTAATTTATGTAGTGTAGGAAATTAATGTATACCTTTACAATTTCACACTATGTTTGGGTCCCTTAATTTATTGGACCTAATTAAGCTTTTAATTTTTCAAATTATGCATTCCAAAGCCTTATTATTATCATTTTTTGAAAGGGGAACCAACATTAAATAAATGCATTTAATAATTAAATTGCCTTGGATCATGTGTGTTTTGGAAGTATAGGCCAAGACCCATTAGCCCATGGGTGAATGTGTCCCCTTTATGATCCAGAACCCAAATTAAAATATGTTTTTGGTGGCATTTTTATGATCCAAACTCAAATTGTAAGTTTTGGTTTTTGGAATCCAATTTTTAAGAAATTAGATAAACACCTATAAATACATAGCTATTTTACCATTTGAAATCTAAGCAACATAATCTAGCAAGAGGTGAAATTCAAGAGCATTTATTACTATCAAGAGTATTCAAGAGAAACATTATTAGTAGCAATCAAGATCCTAACAGCATGTCAAATTTTATGTATGTTCTTGTTGCCTCGTGAAGGCTAACAAGTGTTGTAGGTCTTCATGAATTCAAGAATTCAAGAAAATCAAGAAAGAAAAATCCAATTCCCTTGAAATGATGTGTAGGTCTTTATTCCTTCAAGGAAGCTATTGAAGGGTGGTGAGTTGTAGAAAATTTTCCATTCATCATTTCCTCCTTTTCCATTAAGGTTTTTATCATTAACATTGCAATTGTGAAAGTAGGAACCCTATTCATGGGGTTTAACTAAGGAAAACCCCTATATGGCACAAAAAATTTCCCTCTTTGTGTATGTACAGGTTACATGTTGAAGAAGGATTGAAGAGATCTTGAAGAGAAATTTTGCATTGTTACATTTTTATCATCATTCTTGTCAACCTATAGAAACTTAGTTCCAGAGTTCATTTCTGACATTTCGATAAATTTGTAGGTGGATGAAAACATGTCAGATCTAGCACCAAAGGACTGTAAAATGTATTTTTGGAAGCCTAATCAAATAACCATTCACCTAAGGGCGAACCAGTCCTTCTACACATTCCAAAATCAACTTTTGGTGACAAGTACATGCTCTCTGATACCTCCCAGATCCCAGATCTACCTGCAAAGTGTTGTTCTAGTCTGTTTATTTTTGATAATTTACATTTTACATATTATTTCATATAGCTCAATTAGTTTCATCACTTCAAATCATTCCTAATCATCCTAAGGCCCTAAATAATTCACCAACCCAAGTTTTATTAACTCACCATTGAGGTTGAAATTCAATCTCTTGGATTTGTGGTTGGTATTCTAATGAAATATGGGAAGAGGCCCATTGAATCCTAAATTATTTGCATTGAGGACCTAGGATCATCCCCATTTTACCAACATTTTAATTTCCCATAATTAATTTTATTTTCTAAAGATGACCAAAAAATGGATAATTAATAAGCATAATTAGGCCCAAGCACACAAGAGGAACGACACAGTGTGAAATTGTCAAGGGTGAAAATTTATGATACTAAATTTATCCCCCACTTTTGTGAGAGTATGAACTTACACTCATATTCACACTAAAGCAAGGAGAAGCCAATAAAGTTTTTTTTTGTTGAAACATTAGATATGTAAGATGACAATGAACTAAGGGATGTGCTAGACCTCAGGCTCAAGATCTTACTAATCAACAATGCCAAGAAAAAATAATACACATACACATAAGATACAATGCAAAAAAAGATATATGATAATCAAACATAAAGCATACACACTGAAGACACAAAACAAACATACAATAAACATAATGTAAAATATCTATGCAAACATGGTGCAAACAAAAGGGTATGACATCATAGACTAGCAAGATCCATATATTTATTACTAGGATCCATACCATGAGATATCCATAAATAATAGGCTAGAAATGTCTGATATTTGCTAGGTGCCCCATGAATAGATAAAACAAAATAGTGAAGTTTGGTATTCACTAGGTGATCTTGATAAGAAACAACACAAGTGATTAAATTCCAATATTCACTAGGTGAGTTTCAACAAAGGTAGAAAATAAAAACATACAAGGGCTAGTGAAGTTTGATATTCACTAGGTGATTTCTCATGTCAACTGTACAAAGAACTATAACAAAAAGCCTATTATTTGATAAATAACTCTGATAAGATGCTACAAATAAGATAAATATGCGATGAAATCATCGCTAGGTTCATAGTAAGTGAACAAAGTGAAGAACATAATGGAATGCCTACCCCACCTTAAAGTAATTGCTAAATCTGATTAAGAGCAATTGCCTTTAAGGTAGAATAAAGTGATTTGCAAAATTATGGGCATGAGAGCTTGTTGAGAAACCCTATGCCAAGTGATATGTTCCAAAAAAGCTAACTAATGACAAGGGGTTTCCCCCAAAGTAAATCCATATAATTAACAACACAAAATAGCACATGATGGTCAGGGATCCAAAGATCTAGAGTTAGTATAAATGAGAGATAATGTATATCAATATGATCATATTCTAAATTGACATCATTCCCCAAATACTTTTGGAACTACAAAAACAAGGGAGAAATAACACATGGAGAAAAATTAAATGTTTTTGGGCCAACATGGAAGAGACCTAAATGTCCCAACACTTTGCATCATTCCCAAAAGGAACAAAAGAAATATATTCACGACATAAAGGAGAATGAAGATACAAATAGAGGAATATCATGAGGTGTTTGTTCTCTTTGTATCTTTGTGCCAACCAGAACATAAAGGATCATTCAAAAAGAACTAAAAAACATAAATACATTCCAAGAAAAAAATTATGAGGTGATCATGTTATGTGCAAGTAAATGAAAAAGACACCAAGGGGGTGCTATACATGCAAGCTAATCTATAACAAATTGTTTGCAGCACAATCTTGCTCATCATAAATAGAAGGCAGGCAATATGATAAAGGGACTTTTATGAGTGTAGTACAAGGAGATATAATAGGTTCAACACACAATGATTCACTCATTGGAGGAGGATCATCACGGTAGCCCCCATCTAAGTTTATTGATTTTGCAAACATAAGAGATAATTCAATATGATCTTATTGTGTATTAATTTTATCTTCTGAATTAGTGTCAAAATATACCAAAATTGGTTGTATACTAGTGCTATTAGTTTGATCACAAGCACTATCAATCATGTGAGTATCATTTGGGGTATATGGTAGGGAGGGAAGTGAACTTTTTAATCTTTGGATAGATTGGCAAAGATAGGGTTTGACTTCACAATTTGGTGACAAAGGTGGAGTGATATCGAGTGATGATGAAGATGGATGGGTGGAAGGTACCTCATTGGAGTTTTGTTGTGTGGATGGGAGGTCATTAGGTGAGTATTTATTATCTTTATAAAGTTTACAAGCCATAACATGACATATTCTCTTGTGTTCTTTACATTCCAACTTTTTCTTGCACGAGCTTCAAATCGTGAAGGGGGAGTTGAGGTGTTTTCCAACATTGGTTCCTTTTCTTCCTTTGTAGGAGGAACTGAAGGAACTATTGGAGGTTGGGAAATAACAGGATATTGAGGTTTTTGCATGATAGATTGTTTATCTTTAGGAGGTACAAAAAGAATCCTTGAAGGCTTCATCAAATGGTTGCCTTGTGGTCCTAGATAGGATGGTAGAGGGGGAACCACAACATAAACAATATATGGTTAGGGTCGAAGAAGAATGCGTAGTATGAGTTGAGGTTTGTTCACTACACATGGAGTAGGAGGAACAACCATTGTAGCCACTAGAGACCAAGGAGCCTCATATGGGATATTGGTAAAAGACAATTGAGTTATACATATGGATTTGAATTTTTCATGTGATAGAAATAGAAAATATTCACAAGGTTGAGTGGGTTGGGTTATTTGAGGCCAAATATAATTGAGGGAAAATTTTCTAGGAAGATCCAAAGATTTAAATCCACTATTAGATTTGACTGAAACTTTCGATTGTTCATAATTGTCTTGATATAATTCATGTACACAAATAAATTCTCCAGTGATCACATTCACTACACACACTAGATCAATGAGTATTCCCTATGTGGGATTATCAATAATTATATTGATAATGTAGAGAAGACCGTCAAGTACATGTATGAAGGCATGAATATGGGTGAAGGCGATATTAGGTAAGATCTTAGTTTGTTCTTGGTGAGGATGAACATCAATCATTTTGACTATATTAGGCGTATGCTATCAATATAAAGTTCATCATTAGTTTGTTTGACAAGGTTAGTGGAATGAGTTGGTAATGGGTTGGTAAAGATTTACAAATTTTAATGTGGTGGCACAACTGATTTTTTTCTTTCATCATTTACACTAGCCAACTGGATGACATTAGAATCAATGAGGTCTTGCAATTGGTGCTCAAGACACATACATTTCTTTAAGTGAACGATGACATTGTAAAAATACTTTTGCATTAAAATTATGAGGAAAATGTTTCATGGTATCAATATGACAAATTGGAGGAAGTTGAATCATATTATTATTAAGAAATTGCAACAAAATAGAATGAAGAGAATTGGGAAATTATGAAATTTGTCTATCTCTTGGTTTGAATTGATAGGGTTGTGTAGACGTAGTGACAGCTTGTGTTTGGGTGTTATTAAAGGAAGGAGGGGAATTTATTTTGATATTTTTTTTGTTTTTCTTCTTGAATGGTTGATAATTAGATTGAGGAACTATTTCGAATTGACTATTAGGAGCTGATGAAGGTAAACCTTCATATTGACTAACAAAAATTTGATAATCATGAAGAGTTGTGCATAAATGTGTGAATGGAGAATATCTCATTAATAAGATCTTATCCTGAATGTTAGGTTGTAAATTTCCAATAAAGACTCTTTGTTGATTAGCATTTGAGAGGGAGTATTTAAAATAAAGGGCTTGGTATCACCCTATAAAATCAATCACTTTTTCTTCAAGTCCTTGTTTGCAATGAACCGAGTTATTTAATGTTACTCTAGGTCCAATGTTTTCTTGAAAATATTGAAGGAATTCATTAATAAGTTGTGAGAAAGAAGTGATTGAATTATTAGGTAATGAGAAAAACCATTCCAAGGCCATGTCTTTCAATGATTGAGGAAAATTTTTAGCAAAGAGGGCATCCTCAAAGAGAAAATCACTACATAAAATAATAAATACATATACGTGATTATTAGGATCTCCTTTGCCATTATATTTCTCAATGTGGTATTTCAATATTTTTAAAAATAGGAATTTTTAAGATGGAGAAGGATAACAAATTATGGGTGATATAAGTTAGAGGATTGGAATGAGATTGAATTTGGTTCATGTTTAATTTTTTTTTGTTGTAAAGAGGACATGTTTTGTGAAAGTTGGTTTAAGACAGGATCGGTTGGTGACATGTTTTGAGAATTTGTAGAATGTGTAGGACTATTATTAATTATTGGAGGATTGTTGTTTTGAAAGTTGATGAGAGGATTGACATTTGGAGAAGTGAAATGAAGTGTGGTAGCTGGCGAAAAAAAGTTATAAGGATTTCCACAAAAAATCCTCAAACTAGTGTTAAGACCATTACTAATTTGTGTAGTATATGTTATGATTGGAGGAGTGAAAGTGGGAATAAAAGGTATAGTCATAGGAGAGGAAAATTTATTTCCAATTTTATTTTGAGTATTGGTGAGGATTTGAGTGCAACTAGCTATCATAGGGATGTTTGAATCCACTATATGAGCTAGGTTGTGTACCACTTATATTCCTTGTGAATCACTGATAAAAATTTTAAGGTTATCCATAAGAGGAACAATTTCTCTAGCCAAGGATTCAATACTTAAGTACAATTAAAGGATTTTTAAGTCTATGTATATTTTTTGTAGTTTATCCTCAGGGACATGTGCAACAACAACTTCCAATTCCACATGAATAGTTTATGGTGAAAATGAGCTTGGTAAAGTGGGAGTAAGAATAGGATCAAATATTGACTGTGTACTTGTGACTCCTTGAGTGAAAGAGTTACCAAACTCAGGATCAACACTAGATGTAGTTGTAACACGAGAAGCCATAAGTCTATAACTTCATCTCACAAGAGTATTTGATATAGAACAACAAGTAGTAAAGATCATAAATTAATTATAAGATCCAAGATGCATAACTATTCCTAAATAAAGAGAGAGAAATATAATAATGACAAAATCGTAGCAAATATTTAGAAATAGAGGACATATCTAAACAATAATTACAAAGATATTACTATCACTAAATTTCATGCTAAAAACAACAAGACAAGGACAAGGGAGCCTTAGTCCAAGAATTTGAATTTTGGATGTTTTAAAAGTCTAGAAAAGTAATACAGTGTGTAAGGATCTCAAATTGTGCAGGCTTAGGTATGAGGTTAGAAAAAATTCTAGAAATGTAAGATAACCTAGATTGTTTATATGAGGTGCATGCATGTATGAATTTTGATGTTTAAAACAATTAAATGAGTGCAATAAATTCAATTCACTTGATAAATGATAATTTATAGAATGAAAGATATGACAACTAACTAAATCTATCTCTAAAATACTGAAAATATGACTTTTAATCTTATGAAAGAGATAATGATATGCAAATATTTAATTTTTCAAGAGTTAACATAAAATGAATGCACTTTTTAACAATAGCACTTTCAAAAAACATATCATTCACTTAGATTTCAGAATAATAGATGTGCAAATCAAAATTTTATAAATGTAAGAGATGTCGAGTTCACCAAAATGAAATGTATGAAAAGGGATCTACGGCTAATCACTAACATAAATCAAACTTTCGACCGTTAACATTTGGGGGACACAAAAATGATCTAAATAAACCACTTGACTACTATCCACAAGCAAGATTGAGAATGGCGGATCAGGATTTCAATCCCCTTTTTGTTTTTTGGGATGATGGATTGAATGATGTAGTGTGTGTGATTGATGATTGTAAACTAGGTAAAACTATGCAAGTGCAACAAACTATCATGTATTTTAAAAAAAACATAGAATTGATGCAAAAAAATAGAAAGCAAAAGAGCAAAGCACAAGAATGATAGGACTTAGAATTCAAATTTGAGGCAAAAATAATTGGACTAGGGCAAGGGTTCCCTAGTCTAAAAATGTGGTTTTTATGACTTTTAGGACTTGCACAGGAGCATCACAATCTGTAGATGCTTCTCTATCACAATTAAATTTGAAACTTCATGAATTAGAGAATAATTGATCTTGCCTTGATTTGATGAAAGAAGGTGTATGCATGCTTGATATGGGTTTTAATGTCTTAAGATCTCCAATCTTATCCAATCCACATTAGACCTATAACTTGCAAGAAAGAAAAGAGAGGAAGGGTTGTGTCGTATAGTGGATTACCTGATTCAAACCCCATTTTGGTGTTCCCATGTCCACAAACGACTATGATGATGTTGGATAAAGAGTGCTTACCCTAGGTTAGGTAGAGGAAAATGAATAAAAAGTAATGATAAATCACTATGTTGCAACTAACCATTCAAATCTACATTCCTTGATGGAATGAACTAATTTGATACATCGCATACAAGGAGATATTGATAATTTTTTGAATATCTTGCAAGTTTTAGTAATCACAATGATAATAAAAACAAAACATGAAACATCTTACTTATGCATGAACATGGATTTGATGATGCATTGCAAATATGATCTTGACAGATAAAAGTGTTGTAGAATGTTACTTATTCTACTCTTCAATTTTCTTGATTGCTTTTTAGGATGCTCAATTGATTTTCAAATTGCTTATATTGTCTAGGTGTTCAAATAGAGAAACATACTTATATTTATATGTGTTCCAAAATTTCCCATATTAATTATTTTGATAAGTTGACAAATGAATTTAAATTTGCAAACACATTGAGCTCGATAATAAAATACTAAATTTTGAGCCAAAATAGGGCAGACAAGGGTGAGGGTGCCCTATTTTGGACCTATTTTTAATGAGTTGCTCATGAAATAAATAATTGATTTAATTTCCCAAAAATAATTTGGTTTTGCAAAGATGACCATAAAATAGGTAATTAATAAGAATAATTAGGCCAAGCACACAAGGGGGAGCCAAACATAGTGTGAAATTATCAAGGGTGTCAATTTACGATGCTACACCTTTATTTTTATTTTGTCTCTTTTATTCAATTTTATTATTATTATATTTTGAGATTTTTTAATATAATTTCTAGTGTGAGCATTGTGTGGAAGTGAGATATTAAATTAACTAGCCATTTAGAGTTAGGTGAATGAGTTCCAATCAAAGACATTACTTATAGTTGATAGGGAAATTCACAATTGAACAATTTATCTAAGGTGATCCAACCTCCTAATTACAAGGCAAGGTTATAATGTTTAAGGACTACTCTCAAAATAGGTTGTTAGGTCTACTTTTGTTGCACCCCAAGAACCTAAAAGATCAATTTAGTTCTCATACACACATCACCATAAAAATCAATACTTGGTTATTCAAAAAATATAACATAAATGTATAAAGACAACCATGCCATGAATTCAAATGAAACCATTTCATTCATAGCCTTCAATTACTTGACCATTGCACCAATCAATAGTTAAAGTATTAATTCTACACCATTAGTCATTAATTTCATACAAACATTCAAATATAATAAGTATTATCATAGTCTTAATGTAAGTGTTCTGTCTTTGTCCCAATTATATTGAGACACTAGGTGATTAACACAAAATAAGCTATAAAGTTTTTAGGGATGTGACACTAGGGAAACACTAAAATGAGATATAAATTAGGGCACATCCTGCCAACATGAAAACTAGACTAAGGGATAGTCAATTCTAACACCTTTTTGAGGCCCAAGTGCTAGTGGGGCTTGATTAGGGCCATGGAAACTAGTGTCACCATATCAATTGATTCCCCAACTTCTAGAAAGACATCCACAATGCCTCTAGTTAGCCGAGAGGAATAAGTCACCTAGAACCATTAAGATTGAATGCACCATAGTCACCATCCATACTTTGAATATTTTATTTAACCTTAGTTATGAATTCTCACCAATGAAAGATGTTTTTTCCTTCTTGCATCTAGTCTCTCATTGGTGTCCATTAAGCATCCAATTGTTAGCATTATATAGATATTGAAAGGGTTGTTATTTAAAGAACTTTTATACATACCAAAATATGATTTAAATCATCCTCATAGCATCCATGAGAGAACATAACTTCTTTGATTTCATAAATACTTTAATCATTTTTCACAATTGAAGATAGGAGCTTGCAGTTATAAGAGGAATGGATCAATATTAAATAGTGAGGGGAGATTTGTAAAAACAACCCCTTAGTTACTACAAAAAATTTCAACAACCAACATAACTAATCACTATCATAACAATGATTCCACACCACCACTTAAAATCATACACTAGGAAGTGTTAAGATCTCAATGTCAAGATCATTCATATACCCAAACCTAAACATTGAGGGTTTATTCGTGATGACCCTACATATGTATCTCCTTTTTGGAATTAAAGGATTCATAGTTCAAACACCAATGATAAAAATATTTCATCCTCTTTTCTTATATGAGATCTTTCATCTCTCTTTTAATCCATGATTGTTCATTAATATTATGCTTTTAAACTAATCTAGTTACATTATAATGATGACATCACATTTCAAATGAGTTTGGTTTCATATCAATCATTACTAATTATTAGTTTACAAACACACAAATTCACATAGGGGTCATATCATATCATATCACATTCCCAAATTCACATAGTGATTGGATCAAGCATACATCACTTATACACAAGGTGAATAGCTCAAGTGTACATAACATGTTCAATAAAGAACAATTGGCACCATGGAAGTGGACACAACCTATTGTACACATCATCTCGCTTCCTATTTTACTAACATGAATGCTTGTAAGTAAATCTCATCTATAAAACGAATGTTGATGCATCCCATACTACACCATAGGTCCCATCCTATTCCCAATCCACTTACATCTATGACAATAAAAAAAAAAAAACATACTGCTTGATGTCATCAATGACAAGGGAATGAATATAAATATGCACAAACATAGAATCCATTCACATAATAAATAATGAGTGACTAACATGTACATAGTGAGTGAATAACACCTATCTTTTTAGTACCTCCAAGCTAGAAAAGGAATTTCAATGCATTACATACTACAATGTGTATCACATCCTTTTTCTTAACATTTTGAACCAACTATGATGATGGAAAGCATTTCATGCTACTTATGATCATCACTGGGTAATTAATTAATGTAAAAATCACATCACATACGGTCACTAAAAACATTCTCATAGCCCACCAAACCATCAAGCTAGTGGATTTTGACATCTATCGCCCCTAGGCCATTGATGACAAGTCTATCCACCCAAGAAGGAGTAGCATCCAACATACACAACCTAGTGATCTTAGCAATATTTTCAACTAGCCCCTCCACAATATGTATAACACCTAGTATAAATCACCTATTTTCTATAAGTGGCTGCCTACTAACCCTCATGATACAATCATTCGCTCTAGTTTTTGTTACTTGAATGATAGGGGTCAAAACTAGATCAATTGATCTAGTAGCAACTCCTACATCGCCCCTATAAATCATTCACTCCATGATATGTGTGAATTCCATCTAGTTCACAATATACAATAGTAGCTCTAGGCATCTTTTATTGGTACCATCCAATGACACCCACTTATTGCTCCAATATCAAACCTAGTTCTTATATATTTGGGTTTTGTATCCATATTCACATAGTTTGCACATCAGAGGCCTCACAAGTATTGGTCACTTGTGGGAATATATATTTCTATCACAATCAAGTGAGTTAGGAGCCTATATATAGATTCCTATAGGTCTATAATTGAATTTCACAAACACTTAAGAATCACATTGAACCTGCATAAGATGGCCTCTACTCCACATGTCCACATAAATCAATAATGACTAAAATAATCAAATCCAATTAGTTCATTCAAATTGTTAACTAGAACATACTATTCAAAACAACATTATTTATTAGAAATATACAAGGGAAAAAATCCAACTTTACTCAATAATACTTATAGTTTTACAATAGATGCCATAGGTGATCTTAAGGAATGTCATCCCAAGTTCAAACCAAATCTAGTACATAGCTACAACAAGTGGACCATATATAAACCATACAAATAAACATAGTTCACCTCATTCAATCCTAATAACCAAATTTAACATCATTATTAGATATGAGTTATCAAGTTGAATCCCTAACTCAGTCATAATAATCTAATACTAATTTTAGCCTCAAATCAAAGCTTGTTGAAGAGGGAAGGTCAAAGAAGTTTAGGAACAACCTCAAAACTTGGATTAATCCACCTAAACTCTCCCCTATAGACTATAGGCATAGAGGAATATTTCACCCAAGGAATGCATAGATACTTTCTTCTAAATGACATCAACATCACATGTAGTTCTCCTCACAAGGTCTTTATCAAGGAACATACATCACATATATCTGGTGTGAATGATCCACATAATACATCACATGCTCACATAGTGAATAGTTGGCACCATGTAAGTGGATGCAACCTACTCTATGCATCATCCCACTATATAGTTTACTAACACACAAGCCCATAAGCATATCTCATTAAGAAAATGAATGTTAGTGCATCTCTTACTATATTGTGGGTCTCACACAAAGTTAACAATAATGAAACTCATACCATAATACTTCCCTTTAATGATATTGAGGTCTTGAATAAAACTCCACCCATTATCATTCATAAACCAACTTGAATGTCCCAAGGTTCATCTTATCAACATAGGGCCTAGGCTTATTACTCAACACAAAATTACCTTGGATTACACAAACCCATTAGGTTAAATGAAGACTTAAAGTAGTTTGTTACAGCCCTAATCATATTTCCCAAGAGTATAGCATGCTGACATTATTGATTCCAATGTAAATGATAATTATCTTATCATACTATGATGACACTAATACATCCTTAGCTTTAGTTGTAAATATATATTAAGCTCCATGAGCATTATTTCTAGTGCATAATAACTTACAATTAAGGGTCAACTATAACTTACCTTTTGTCTATTTTCTAGCACATGATATTAATCAAGGATATAATAATTTTGAGGACATATACTCAATTTCTCATACTTAGCTAACCAACATTGTTATATCTAATAATTTCCCAACTTGAAAAGTTTATTAGATAGGAGTATGCAACCATTTAGAGTTTCCCACAAGGGATGAAATCCTACATTTATTGATGCCAATACATATGATAATTAGTTACAAGCTTATAATTATTTAAACTATGGTTATGAGTATATTTCCTAAATATAACAAATGTGCCCCCCTCCCTTATTTTGATTTTAATGATGTTTCTATAAGTTCTTACCATGTTGATTTTGTTTGCAATATAGTTTGATCCATTTAAATGGTACATAGGTACACGAGAATGTTTTTGGTATGTTGGATGTTAGTTTTAGGATAATTGATATTGTTGCTACTATTTAAAGGAAAGGACTCATTAATAGGATTTATGTTCTCATTCTTTACTAAACCTTAAATTCTAAAGGTTTTGTATCATCATTTCTTTCCACCAAGTTGTAGAAAAATTCAAGCCATGATATTAAGAGTTCTTCCTTCAATATACATGTTGTTGGTGTTATCTTCTTGTGAAAAATAATATTCCAAAACAATTTTGAATGATTAAGTCTTAATTCACTATAATTAGTAGGTTTATATTTGAGCTTTTACAAAGGGCTTTGAGATTGAATAAAATTTAACATATTTTTATTCTAAGTAGTTCTATAAGGTTAGGGAAATGATGTCATGATCATGCTCTCTACCAAGCATGTAGGTACCAAATGTGATTACTAATCCCTTCATAGTGATAATCTATTTATCAATATGTAGTGAACAATGATAACATACAATATCATATAACGAGTTTAATCCATAACTAACAGATGAAATCTATGAAATAGAACATCCCACATCTTGAACATAGACTACATAATTTAAGTTTAGTTATCAAATGCCTCTATCTATAAGGAACCATCATTATAAAAGGGGTGTATGAAAATTGTGATATAGCCTTTAATACTTGTTTAATGACATATATAATATTCAATCAACCTTCAACTAAAACTCAAACAAAACTGCATACATTATTTCCTTGAATATATTATATAATATTCAATTCCATAATAAAATGGTTGACATAATGCAATTTAACTAGCACCTTCTAATTATTAAGACTTGCACAATAATAACAACCATCATTGTGCTCTTTTGAATTTTCAACATTTGACCATCACATTTTTACAAGGGTTTTCTTTACACAAAAGTGACCAAAAATATTAGTTTTAGTACAAATTAACTTGAAGACCAACAAGGAATAAACACAATATTTAGGCACTCAATGTATATCTATAGCCTTTAAAATAGGTCTCAAGTAGATGATAGCTAGATTAGTTATTTAATTGACACATTGTGAATGAACACAATTTACGACATGTTCATAGTATTTCTCAATAAAGTTAAGAGTCATGACTATAAAATCGCCATATAATTTATCATACTTTTGTTTAATGTAGTGCCTTATAATTTGAAACACTGATTTCAAAAACATAAAGATTATTTAATTTGGGACAACGGTCATGACTTACAATTATCAGACAGAATAAGTAAAGACCATAAGAGAAATGGAAAAGTATTTAATAAAGAGTAGTTTCTTAGAAGGATTAGAGGACAATCATCAGGGTAGTTTATGGAGCAGGTTTTTCATTGGTAGATAAAGTAATGCAATTGAAGAATGGAGTAGTCATTGCCCAGTAGAGCCCTTTCATAATAATAGGATAACCAAAGAATAAGCGGAAGAAAAAGAAGAAAGTTGTGAAAAGTGTCTAACTGTTAAAAATGAAGGAAATGAATAGATTTATAAAATAATCTTAAAATAAGATAAATAGAATGATTTTTTTTCCTTTGATCTAAAAATAATCGATGTATTTCAAACTCAAAAAAACAATGAATTTTTGTTGAGAAATAAAATGAAAATGGTCAACTAACTGCAATTTACTAAGTTATTTTAACAAAAGTGTTAGTAAAAAAAAAACTAGAAATAATTGCACTATCCTGAAATTTTGCAACTCAAATATAGATCTCAGGGAAGCCACTATAATAGGTGAAGCTAACTTGTACAGTCTTGATAAAATAAGAATTTGAATACCTAACGTAATGTCACTGCAAGCCAAGAACACATATTTTTACCTGAACAATAAGGAGAGGAGTATCTGCTACTATTGCAAGAGGAAGACTGTAAAAGAACTGTTTGAAGAGGAAATTGGAATCTTTGGATGAATCCAATCTACAAAGCTCTGCAAGGCTCAAATTAGCCCAGGATTCTACAAACATAACTCCACCTTCATTGCACCATATTTTAGGTCTCACCTGTGTAGAAATACCGACCCTTCCACTCCTTGGAAAGTAAGGCACAAGAACTTGGGCAAAAGATGTCTTCAACAAGCTTATAAACTCTCCACTGTTACTCTTACTGCCCTTTTTCCTCCTGTACACATACAAAGTTTGCACCATTTGACCCACGATGGTAGGTAAAGTATTGGACAAAGACATGTTGAATGCATAAACTATCATGACAATCCCTTGGATGTTCCCACTGTCAATCAAAGGCTTTGCCTACATAAATGAGATTCAGTGGTCAGTCTAAAAATATCAGATGAAAGGAAATTGATGGGAAGAGAATAAATTCCAGTTCTGATATACATATCACTGTTGTAACTCAAATGGAGCTCTTACAGAATTGACCTTTTTCCATATATTGTTGGAAATGAAAAGTTAATTATTCATTTTGTGGTTAAGTTTCGATGAGATTAGATGATCAACACCCCAAATGCAAACACATCCATCTTCTCATCTACAACTCCATGCATGAAATACTCTGGTTCAAGGTAAGTTCAGTAATAACCAGAAATGGTGTTACAAGTCACATGGACTTTGCAACAAATTTTGGCATAAAAGAGCATCATATATCAATTAAGTCTTCCTATTTAAAATAAGTACAAAATTTCACATCCCCATCAATTGCCTCCACGAAGGGTGTGGGAGCTAATAAATTACTAGCACTTGCACCAATGAGGTGCAATACTTACGTCGATAGGTTGTTTCACAGATTTAATGGGAGTCAAAAGGGTTGGGGGCATTCAAGATGGTGTGTACAAAAGCGCGTGAATGAGCAGCAGATACAAGTGTCTCACGCATTCAAGATGGATGTGACAACCGCAATTATTTGAAAAGAAGAAATTTCTTGGGGTTCCCACTAACATTAGATTGGAGATCCTAGTGGGTTCCCCACGTAATAGCCTATTGACTAAAAATAAAGAAATGATAAAAAAATAAAATAGGTAAAAAGAACATAGTCAATGCGAAATTAATGAGATATGGGCTACGGTATGGGCCTTGTGCAGGGATTAAATTGAAAGGAGTATGAGGAATGGCGCAAGGCATGTTAGAGGGGTAATCGTGCCATTGAGAATGAGAGGAGAAAAGCTTGGATGGTGGAAGAAAAAAAACAATATAAGGGAACAATGCAAAAGATGGGTGCATGGGAATGAGAAGAATAGGGATAGAAGAGAATGTGTGAGGTAAAGGAATGCGAGGGAAGCTCAGTTAGATGGCAATAAATAGAGGAGAGAAGAAATCGCACCAGGGAGAAGCAAGGAGATACAAAATCGTAGGAAGAGGAGGCAGGACGCGAGCAACAAAGGCGACTGGAAGTGTGGTGTGGTATTTTATAGGAAAAATGTGATAGGAAAGAATTGCATCGAAAGTGTGTGGAAAGAGGGAAAAACATGTGGAGAAGAAGAAATTGGATGGGTGGGAGATGTTACATGATGAGAAGGAATGGTCATGCAGATGAGTGGGAAATGGTGTCTGAGAACAAGGTGAGGGATGTCGACCCCTATTGGGCTTACATGAGTTGCAGTATTATGGATTGTGATGGTAGGCGTGGAAGCTCAGGTGGGAGCCCACAATTTTTAGTAAAATGGGCATTTGGAGGCTTGATTGTTGACCCCAGGCAACAATGGATCAGAGTAAGTGATAGGATATGATCCCAAGTCACCTGTGAGCCCTGCATACTGTGCATGGTGGTGCCCTCGCCCTGGAGACTAGGCATATTCTTGGGGTTGTGATAATGATAGATTGGGGGGATGTAGTGAGGCATACCTGAGATTGGGTTTGAAGTCCACAACACCCAACAACCTATGAGAGTACTCTTCGATCCTTTTTAACATAATTTTGGACGGGATTGTAGCTCAGGCCCGAGTATTGCTCAATTAGAGAAAATTAAAGTTTCAAATTTCGTGGAAGGGAGTTCCTCGGCAACATCCCTATCTGGTGACATTTTCTTTTAAGGTTGTAACACATCTAGCTGCACTGGTCAGATTTCCTCATATCCCTCTTCTCCTATTGCTTAAAAAGGAGATACGAAAATTAAGAAATAAATAGCTTTTATTATAAGAATGATTAGTAAATTTGGTAAGTGTTTTCACTAGTATCTAGGTGGTACCATGATGTGCCATGATAAATTATGAATATATTGAATAAATTCTGAGCTCCCTAGGAAGGCATTATAGGGATTAATTCTTTACGGTTAAATTATTTTATTCTCTAAATGTTTGCAATATCTTATAAATAAAGTTCAAAGGTTTTATATGTTCTTATTTTAATTGTTTATAAGAAATAAGGTGACCTTGAGTTTTAGATTAAATCTTTATAACTCTTTATATATTATGAATTAAGAACACGATTACATAATCGGAGTTGCGAGTTGTGGTTGAACAATAATGTAAGTGAAAATGACTCATTTTTAATGACATTGGATCCACATTGAATCAAACACAATTTAACATTCAACTTGATAACATTGGTAAACTTTAGATTCAAGATATAGACTTTATATGACTATAAAATATAAAATGATTATCAACCTCTTAAACATGAGAGTTTGGCTATGGGAATTATCATGTGAATGAAGGATGGATATTAGAACTATAGTGAACCATAATATGGTTGCATACTAAATGGAAGGTAACTACCATTTTTTTTTCATGATTATGCTTTTGAAACAACCCTATGTAACTTGATAAGCAACATCTCTTGAGACCTTACTATTGACCATCACGGTCATACTTAGTAAAAATAAATTACCTAATCTATGAACTAGAGTATTACCAAAATACGGGGTTGCACTATAAGATAAAGAAATTAGAAGATCGAGAATATTATTGGTAATATTATTAGTCTAGGCTATGTTTTCATATATTGGTCTAATGGATATAGTGATTCCAACTTTCTTATGTAGGATTCGAGCATTGATTAGATGGAAAACAAGCTTATAAATACTACTAGATGTCCTTCAAACATATTCATTGACCCCTTTAGTATAAGAACCTCTATATTAAATCTATAATGTTATTTTCAAATAGAAGTGCTTCCTATGGGTTTATGGGAACCAAGGTAATTCAAGTTAAGTAATAACCTAGGCCTCTATGTTAATAAGACCAACCTTGAGATTGTCCAAGTTGATTTACGAATATTAAAGGTTGTGAGATCTAATTAGAGATCTTGATGCCCTTTGATGGAAGTGTTATAGTTTAGGCTTGCTAAATTGGGGATGGTGTCAGAATTCCCTACTTGTCATTAAGAACTACTAATTGTCAGAAATCCATTTTAAACCCTATCGGAGTAGGATATAATAATTGATGAAACCTATGTGTAGGCATCCTTTGGGAGAAACCTGGTAGGAGAACTACGTGTGACTTTGACCCGTTTGGAAGTGGGAATGTAGGTGGTCCTAGGGCGAAGGATGCCTCTGTGACTTCAAGTCCGTAGGGGGAGGGTTTAGGGGGATAACTCTAAGGGTTGGGGTTGTTCCTGATTGGTTTTATCTTCTCCCTTTAGTAGGCTTCAGTTTGAGGCTAAATGGGTATCAAATGGGTATGAACAAGTTAACAGAATCTAATATTGTGTATTTAACACATAATATATTTTTATATAATAAGCAAAGATTGACTACTTTATAATGGGTATTTGATTATACGTATATGATGGGTAAAGTCCATCGTGTTGGTTCCATGTATCTCTTATATGTTTATGTGATTCAACACCATATCTATTTGTTTATGTATAGGCCTATGTATCTATGGTTTGAGATTGCAATCCGTGTTATGTATGACCCACCCAAGAGTGAACCTTTAGGATATTTGAGCAGTGACAAACAATTATTGGACCATGGCAATGACCGATGTATGGGCTACTACTAGGGATTAGTCAACATTCACTTGGTTCATGGAGGTGAAGGTAGCGGGCTACCCTAGTTATGATACAACTGTAGTGGTTGCATGGGTAGGGACCCATTCATGTGGGTAACGGTAATCTGGGCTAATCACATTTTGAGAGGGTTCACTGGCTGTCACTGGTAAGCATGGAAGTGACCAATGCCATGTGTTACTTGGGATTGCGAAGAAGATAGCTGACAATACCACTAAACTCACAAGGTGGTATATGTCAAGAGCTACTTCTTTTTGGGTGGATAGACTTGTCGTCGGTGGCCTATAGGTGATTGAAGTTGGAATCCATTAGGTTTGGTAGG